>AYEL01080877.1:0-32120 GCA_000484575.1 Olivierus martensii
TCCGGTGATTGTCACCAGTACATTACTGAAATTATTTACAACTATAAAAAAGTATTAAAAACTACGTACTTGATTTGAAATTAAAACCTATTGTAAAGAAAATAATTCTGCGATTTATTTTTGAAGCGGATAGTTACAACCGAAGATCGCGTGACGTCACTATCAGTTGAGAGTGAGACGGAGTATAATAATTCTGCGTAAAACGAAAATTTTATTATTATATTTTGAATTTACTCATATTAAATTGTTATAAAATTATCATTAATTTTAATTAATAAAAAAATTTTTTTTTGTTAACAGCATGAAACGAAATATAAAAATAACTCTAAAATTCGTGAATTTTATATATTGAACGAAATTCTTTTTTAGTTACTTATAATTATTAATTTAAAATATTTAAGTAGTTAACCAATATTAGATAGACTGTACTGAACTGAAATGGACACTGCAAACAGCATTTAGCGAACCAAACTTAAGAAGATATGCAGTCCAATCTATAGATTAGGAATATGTATAATGTTATATTTAAATATAAAAAAATAAAAAAAAAGGTTCTATTGTTTTTAGTAGAAACAAACGAAAGACTACCATTGCTTATATACAAAAGCTAAGTTCCCTGTACCGTGTTGCAGCACCGCACGCAAGTCTATTCGCCCACTTTATTTATTTCTTCCGTTAACGCATAAAAACGGATTTAAATACGTAAACGGAAATAATTGCCAGATATTTGAAACTTTATTAATTTCGATACCATCTGAATCTATAAAATTTTAGTAATTTTAATATGCTTTTAATGCTTTTGTGTCAAAACGAATTATTTCGTGTATTTTCTGAAAGAAAAAAGTAATTACTAAATTACGAACGAGTTATAGATCTCCGTTTAATATAAATTTCGCTATAATGTCCCTGCCTAGATTTTTTTTGTTTTAATTATTCAGAGACAACAAACGGCTTAATTATAAAAATGGATCATCTTGATTTTTTAAAAGACAGTTCGCTATTTATAGAAAATTTTCTAACGATATCTGGTCTTTATGTTTAATTTAAAGAAATTTCATTGTTGTTTAGTGGTCGCTCCGGCAACGTATGTTTGGCTAATAGAACAAGCAACCTTCCACTAATAAATGCTTTCCGTTCGATTATTTTCTTTCTGCCAAGCGCAATCCAGAGAAAAATACCTGGATATTAATATTCTAATTACTTCCAGAACTGGAAACGTAAATTTGTTGGCGTTGAAAATTTATCTGAAAGGATATTCGTGCATTTTTAGCATTAATCAAAGAAAAGCCGAACGCCCATATTATTTACGTCATTCTAAGTCATTAATTTAAGAAATTTGTTTATCGCTTAACTGCATCTTTAAATTTTTCTTGTTTCCTAACATTTTTCTTAATTGAAAGAAACACGTTAGATTAGTTGCAATAATAATAATAATAATTTATATTTTTTTAATTAAATGCTTATTAGGAATTTTTACGCAACTTTAATTGCCATAACAAGCAAAACCTTATTATTATTATTTTTATAATTTCCAACATTTAAAGACCGTGAGATCATTCAGTTTTTATTAAAAAAAAAAGGCGAAGTTCTTGTTCAATTGATTGACTTCAGAACCATTAACGCAAAATAATTTTTCTAGCCTTATCTCAATGACATCAGTTTAAATGCAGTTCCCAGAAATCATTCTAACGCCCGAAGAACCAGTTAAAAGATTATCCTTCCGCTTTTGTAGTGTTTATTTTTTACTAGGGCGACAACACTTGTCAGAAGTAAGGTTTTTGTCATATGAATCAAACCTTGACTGTTGCCATAGCAACTCATGCGGCACGACGTCACGTGTAGGATTTCCTATATCAAACGCGTTATGTTCCGCAGCGATCGATAAAATCGAAGTAATCGCGTGTCTTGCAAAATTTTCTTCCTTCTACTCGATGTCGACCAATCGGATTAATCTTTAGATTCTCGACCAATGGCATCGATTCTGGCCAAGTGTGGAATGCGTTTATACAAAGCGGGCCCATAGATGAGTGGCACTCTTCTCACTGCTGACGCTTCGAAGTCTTTTCGGTGAGGATCACATCTATTAAAAAATGGTAAGATTATTTATATATTTTGATACGAGACAGATTATTTTAATGGAAACAGAGAAAAATAATTGATTTAAAAAACAATTCAATTAATCTACTACGAAAATGTTTCTAAGTAGGTAAAGATTATATTATGATAATTTAGTTATAGATTAGGTTTGTATGCGTGTATTGGAAACTATAAGCGAATCACTTTTCAGGTTAAATCTGATGGATGATTCTCGTTTCGCCAATTGAATAATCTTAATCCACTTTAAACGATTGATAGCTGCTCTAAACAATTTCTGATACGCAATGTCCGAGAATCGATATAAAAGTTTCGAGATAAATATAATCGGCACAAGTATTTTCTGTTTTCTTATGAATTTAAGTTCTAATTTTATAGAATTTCTCGGACAAAAGTTAAGATTCGAATACAAAATAAAATACAATTGTTGTTCTTTAATAAAGCAGTTTAGAATATTTTTGTATGTCCAAAAATTTATTTTGGAGGAGATAAATATTTTCTTTAACTCTTAAAATTTTTTTAAAACAAGTAAGCTACTTTTCTAAGTAGCCATAAAGTATTTTTTTCGTTATTTTCCCTCTTATTTTATCAAAGGCAAAAATTTAACTGGGGAAAATATGCTTGTTACAAACATATATATACAAATTTAAAAATTTTATAGAAATTAATTAAAAATTTTCTTTTAAACATTTCCAAATACAGTAAGTATATATAATTTACAGTTCCTATTTTTAATTTTAAAAAAATCAAATCTGGAGGAAAAAATTAATTAAAAAAAATTAAACTTTTTTTTTTAATTAATTTTTTCCTCCAGATGGTGTTTCAAACCGATATATATATATATTATAACAAAACTTGTCTTATTATCGATTTGTTATAATTACCGAGGAAGTTTGTTGAATAAATTGGATGCTTTCCAGTTCGGAAATTAACTTTGATTTTTATATGGTCGTTTAAACTTTGAAGCAAAATGTCGGCAAATTTCTATGCAAATCTTTCGTTTATGGATTTTAAAATGTGTCGCGTACATGTAGTAGATGTATAAATGATCAAAAACTATCAAAACAACTAAAAATTAAGAATAAAAAATTGTCACTATTATCGATTTCTCGATTTGTCCTCGTTTCTTGATTTGCGCTAATGTGCACACGTACAACATAATAATACTAAATAACAGTAGGTGATCTTTTATCCGAAATGGTCCGTGCCGGATCTATTTCGGATAAATGATACTTTCGGATATTAAATATATTAATTTTTAATTAGAAAAATAAACTGAAAAAATGTTTTGATGATTTATCATATAAAATAAACAATGTTAATACACATTGAAAATTATTTTTACTACTAATGTAATCTGGATTATTAGTTTTCTTTCTGGAATTTTGATAGAAAATTTCCGTTTATGATTTAGTAATATTTTTATCATTTTTTTTATCTAATTCTTAATTTGTTAATATCCAAAACAAATTAGATGGAAAGAAATCATTATAAAATCAAAATTTAAAATACTTCTTAGAAGATTTGATGATAAATGGATGAAGTTATTCTCTTTAGAGCTACAATTTTGATATATTAGTTATAATAATATTTTAGCTTACATATTAAATATATTTTTTATTCCATCTTCTTTTAAATGCTATTAAATGTAAGTTAGAGGTAAACTTCGGCATTTATAGATTTTCGTATGAAAAGAGTTATACAAATATTTAGACAATTAGCAATGAATATCCATTTGTAAACATGATTTACTGAAATTCAGCTAAACAAAAATATTTAATATAAAATAACGGAAATGAAATGATATTAGGAAATAGAATTTTTGATCCATGAGATTTTCAGATACTATATTCTCTTGAATTTTTATTATTATTTATTTATTCTAATTTTCTTGTAAATTATTTTTAGTTAAATAAACAAAAATAATGAATGAGTATATATAATTAATGAATGAAAGTAAAAAAGAATAAAATAAAACTGAATTACATTTAGCCACTTTATGAAATTAAGAAAATTTTTAAAGTGAAATTAGGAACAGGTTTCTTAAGGGATATATTAGGAGTCCATAACAATTAAATAACATTTGAATAATAATAATTATTTTTTATTTGCTTTGTATGTTAATCTCTCCGAAAATAAGGTATAGCTTATTGTATGTATAATCTCTTTCTTTTCTTTTTAAATATAAGAATAGAATTATGTAGAAATTCTTGAAATATGAAAAATAATCTATTTTTTATACTGACAGTATAATTATGCCAGACGGTTTTAATATAGTATTTGATTAATCATAACTAATATATTTTTAAATCTTGGAAAACATATGATTAAATTAATGGAACAAAAATAAAAAATAGACAGTTAAAATTTATATTTGCTTTAATCATCTGAATATTGTATAATTTTCCAGTTTTATGAACGAATTTCTAAAATTTTCTATCGAATATAAATTTCTATCGATATGATTAAAAAGAAGAGAAAATAATAGTCAATTTTTTTTTTGAATTTAAAGAAAAAATAAATATTCTGTTATTGTTTACTTCTAAAAATTCTTGCACTATTTAAAAGTATACTTTATCATTTATATTTTTAGTAAATAATAGTGGTTAGACGAATGTTAAATAAAACAAATTTTAAACTAAAAATATATTTAATATTTATAAGAAAAATTATAAATATTCATTTTTGAAGACAAAAAAAAAATTATGTTCATTAATCATTTCGTGATCTACTCTGTTATTTAACATTCGTGTCGTTTTTCGTGAGATGCAATCTAATAGGATTTATCAAAATATTACTGTATTCATAAACATTTTCATTTTTAAATATTTTCAAAATTTTATTTCCTCTTCGTATATTTCCAAATATTAAAATTCTACGTATAAGATAATAAGATCTAATATGTAATTATGTAAGTTCTTTATAAATGTTGTTCTTGCAACTGTGTCGTGACTGATCAACCTGTTCAATGGCTCTTTTTGGTCACACCTATCATTAAAAGCTATTTTGACTTAAAATTCCATTCTTTCAATTGTATACCACCTCATTTCTTTGACAGTTTAAATAAATAATTATCTGGAAACAGTTTCTAAGGGATGAAAACATAAATGGAAAATTATTAGCTTACTTCTTTATACTTGTTACTATTTAGAATTGAATTAAACGAATGTTAACATATAATAGCTTGAATTTTCTTCGTTCTCAGTATATCGTTTGCTTGATTTTTTATTAAGTTGTTCATGAATTCCGATTTGTTTTTCAAGTTTTTAATTAAATTAAAATAGGGATTAATAAGAAATTCATATAAGATTTTTATTCTTGATAGGAATCTATAATATTCTCGTCCGGTTATTTAAATAATAGAATTTATAAAGTGTATAATCCGGTAAAATAATTTAAGTTCTATGGAGAATATAAATGATATGTAAACCATTGTTCGATATAAAAGATTTTATGTTTTGTACTCCAAATCTTTTTAAGTTACACCAAATACTTTACATCTTTGACTTTATACATGACGTGTAAGTCCTCATTATGTTAGGCAGATGTAGATTAAGTATTTTCGGTCATATATCGTGTAACAACCACATCACCAGTCATTTTCATAAAATTCGATTTTCTCACATTTTATGAATTTACCTCCTATGTTGAATTTATAAAATTGTAAACATGTCGAATTTTATAGCTTTTAATATAGCCCAATATTCTCCGTTATATATTTGTATATTTTTATGATATTTATAAAAATTTTAAAGCTTATGAAAGTGCTATTTTAGTAATTTTGTTTAGAAAATTAAAAGCTGGAATAATTCCAGAAAATTATTCTTTTATAGATAGCTATTTGACTTTGTTGAAGCAGTGGCTTAATATGTAGGTCCTATACCAGTCAAAGAAAATATTGTTATATCAATAATTTTTATTTTTATTTTATTAGTTAAGTAAAGTAATTTCAGAATGGTATTCAAAACAATACTTCTATTTTTAATATCTATATATTTTTAAATTGTCTTATGTGATCTATATATTTAAAAATTTTTCTGTCTGTTATCATGATATATGGTTATTTTTGAATTTCCTGACAATTGCAAGATGGCGATCAGTTCAAAATTTTCAAAAGTCGATATCTTCGGAACTATTTTTCGTACACGAATGATATATTCTTTGAAAAAAATTTTTATTGCTATCACGTTTGGTACCGGTAGAAGTTTGACCTATATTTTTTTATATTGATTTTTTAAAACAAAATTATTAATATTTAAAATTACCTTTTTCTTATTAAAAAAGTTAAATAAGCTTAAGAAATTATATAAAATAACCATTTTATTTTCTGATAGCAAATAAAAGACAATTGCTTGAAATTATTAATAGAAGTAACATTTTTAACCTGAGAACAGACAATTTTATTTTTATATTTTTATTGGAATATGGTATCTACACTCTCTACATTACATCTATTTGGCAATAAAAAATTTCCGATATTCGTAGTACGGTTAAAAATGTTCAAAAATTTTATTTTCTAATTTTATATTCTAATAAAAAATATATGAGAATGAGAAATAAAAGTTTGAAATGTTTCTATTAATATAGTTAGGAAACTACAAAAATATCATCAACCGATAGCTTTATTAATTTAAAAAGATATTCACTCCATTATAAATAAAAGGGACAACTCAAACGTTAAAAGATTGATAGCGAACAGTTTTTGAGTGATAGTCCATATTCTGTTTCGCTAAAAAAATTTGGCAGTTACTCGTCACTTTTCAAGTTAGGATTTCAAATTTAAAAATTAAAATCCTAAATTTACGACTGTGAAAAATAAAATAAGTTTTATTAAAATTACATCAAAACTGATCAAGTCATTTTTTATAAGAAAATTTAAGATTTTAACTTTTAAAAATATTTAAGAATGGAAAAAATTTAACAAGCAAAATTTTCTTGCAGACCGCGAGTTGGGCATCTGTGACATAAACGAGCTATGTTTTATCTTTTATTATTTAAAAATAAAGAGATACTGTATTTAATATTTTGATATAGATAATTGTTCAGCATTAACATAAATACATGTCCTAACTTCGTTCTTTTCTCTTGTGGCCTTCTATAGTGCTGTTTTATCTATTTGATACAAAAGACAATATCTAGGATCTACGAAAATGTTAAAAAATAAAAAAAAAAATTAAATGATCGAAAATAAGTAAAGTAAATTGTAAAAAAATCGAATGACTGCCCTGTATGAGACTTTATCGAATCAATGTTATTTTTTAAACATTTAATGCTAACTCATAAATTTTTTTATACTGATTTTAGAAATACAGTATGTTTCTTGCTTACTTAAGGCAGTGTTGATATTTAACAAAATTGCTGTAGAAAACTAGTTCAGCAATCGAAATTCTACTAAAACGGCTATTTTTGTATATAGTGATTTTGGATTGTTTACTAACGACAATCATTGATTTTTCTTTATTTATTGATTTCCACTATTAAAGATTAGTTAAAGCTGATCGTCCACGATGAAAGAAATGTCGAACTAACATGCCCTCCATAATTGCGCACACAAGTGACTTAACATTATTGTATATATTTTGAAGTTTTAAACGTGCATTTTAAATTTAATATCAATATTTTAATTCCAAAAGATATATATAGTATATATATATATATTTTTTTTTTTTCAAGAAAACCGAGTGAAAGCAATGCGCTAGCAGCCTATTCCGCGATCGTCCATAATATACTTTTGATATCATGGAGCGCTGCACTCATCAAAACAGAACTCATCATTAATATTTGTATCTGGTCCCGCAAATTCTCATGTCTGATATTATCATCAAACATCATGCATGTAATCTACAAAAGCACTAGATTGGGAATATATTTATTCTCGAGAAATACTAAAGATAAAGATTAGTTACTAGGTCCGCAGGTATAAATAATATTTTTCAACTATGACAGCCCGCAGGAAAACTTCTGTTATTTCAGCAATTCAATCTTGCTCTATCTATAAACAATCGAGATATTTCGTCAATTACGATTATACAATTGGTAAGAATACTTTCGATCATATGATTTATATGTAAGTATATAACATTATCATCAAGTAAAAAATGGATTAAATCAGGAATTATCTAATTAATATACATAGGTATCTATGAACTGAGATTAAAATGCTTTAGTATTATTGTTAATATTATATTTAAAGAACACTTTTTCAATTCGTGTAATCTGCATTTATAGTAAATTACTTAAATTATTTTTTATACGGATTATTTTCAAATTATATATTCATAATATTATGCAGTACTGTGTTTATGAAAGTTTAATATTTATTTTTATATGTTGAATATGTAAATTTGTCTTGGTCTGAAAATTCACAATGGGACTACGCCCTAGTATATTTTAATTAACTTCTTGTTATTTCAATCAATAATTATGTCATATTATATAACATGAATATTAATTCTCAATAATTATACAGTAATCGTAAAGAATAGTAATAATGAATCTCGGACTCCATAAATAATTCAATTAAAATTATATTTTATTTTATGTAATTGATAATTTTGCATGTAACTCTAAACTATAAATTAAGCACTGAATAAGCTTCAAAAATTCATAAATTAGTGCTCTAATTATAATTCAAGTTGGCAATCGATTTTTCAGCAATTCAGTTCTTTAGTCTTATCGAATTAACTAGTTTTCGTAATAATAACAGTCTTTAATGCCTCAAAGATTATTAGCAATTCTCCAATACATCGTTGATCCACTACAATCTAGACTAGTGGTCTCAAACTCAAATTGCGTGCGGGCCGAATATTTTTAAACAAAATTACAATGAGAGGAAAATATTTTACTGATACGGTAGTTGCTGATAACACAGCGCAGATTGAGTACAGTACGCTTTAAAACTTTACATTGCTATTTTATTAACGTTAAATTGTAATAATTGTCCGATTGTAATATATATTTAAACAAATAGCTAAGATATCGTCGCAGGCCATACAAAATTGCTTTGCGGGCCGCCAGTTTGAGACTACTGGTCTAGACATACATTTTCCAATATCTTTAAAGCTCTAAAGACTGTAGAAACTTAATTATTAAAAATTATTTATTAAACGAAACATATATATTTATTACTTTTATCATAATATAACAAGATTAAGAAGTGCCGAAAAATCCGTTGTTAATTTGTTTTTAATAATTTCTTAAAATTTATTTAAAAAATTCAGGCTGATTCAAATGTTGCTTTGTCTCTTTATTGAAAATCTTTCAATAATTTATGCATAGAAAATAAACTAAGACAATGATGATATTATTTTTGTCAAGTTACGATAGAATATTAGCTCAGATTTATTCTGTGTTAATAAAATCAGCATGTTAATCTTTGTGAATCTATTTATCAGTAATAGAATCAAGACTTAGATATTCGAATTAATGGATTCTATTATTTCATATTACAAATAATAACAGAAATATCCCACCACGGCATTATAAGACAATGAGAATATTTCATTATATTTCGTTGTATGGACTAAATCAGTTTGTCTTCTTTATACGAAATTTTTATTTTTTAATTTATATCTAATGTATTACGCATAATACAGAAAGATTACATAATCTAGAAAAGTAGATTAAAGCCCGTAAAATGCTTGCATAGAAAGAAATAAATGCGGTTGTTTATGACGCATTTCTACATTCAAAGATTTCGATTTAGAAACCATTTTAGGCTTCTTAATGAGATTAATTAAGGTATTCTAAAAATAAAAACTGCACTTTTCGAAGTATACAAAATATAATCTTATTTAACGTAAACCAATTAGTAAGCAAATATTTTTGACATAAATGCTTTATCATATTTAAAAAATGAAAATCGAGAATTTTTAGAGAAGCAGTTTTTTCATATATAGATTTTTAATGGAATAATAATTAAATTTCCGTATTAATGTACAAACTTAATATGTGAATTAAAAATGAAGTTTTAAACACAAAATCTTATTATTATGCGCGTTAACGGATATATTTTTTCGTTAATCATAATTTTTCAGATGATGATTATTAATTAATACGAAATATGCTTCAAAATCCTTATAAATTATATAAAATCTCAGTAATTTCTGTTGTAGCCATTTAATGAATAATCTGTGTAAAAGTATAGTATATAGCTCAGTGTGATTCGTTGCACGAATTTTTACTTTATTTAAATGTTTCATTATGAAATAGGGAAAGAACTGGATTTATATTCTATAATAAATTTATTTTGTATAGAATACTGGGATATGATTCTGAATACTTCCCGCTACAAACTAATTTTTTCGTTTCCTAGCGGCAAATTTATTAGGAAAAAATATCTTCTTTGAGTCTTCTTTCAGCTG
This sequence comes from Olivierus martensii, assembly GCA_000484575.1. Classification (NCBI taxonomy): domain Eukaryota; kingdom Metazoa; phylum Arthropoda; class Arachnida; order Scorpiones; family Buthidae; genus Olivierus; species Olivierus martensii. The sequence goes on from AYEL01080877.1 coordinate 10,458, forward strand.
GTATTCATATCAGTTTGATTAAAATTTAATTTTTTATCGGTGTTTCTTACTTTCGTGTGAATCTTTAACGCTTCGTCCATCATTTTTAATCTTGTGACGGTGATGAATTCAAGCAATTCAACTAAATTGATGCGGTTTGTCGCAGAAGAACGATCCGAAGAAAATATTTTTCTATTTTCTTTGCTGTTGGGAAATAAAATTCGGGTTTTGAAGCCGAATATATTCAAATTCATAACCAAATACTGAATAAGAGCATTATAATAATAAATAAAAAGTAAATAGATGTAATTCCATTAAAAGTAATTTTTTGAATAAAAAAAATATACAAAAATTGTTCTATATAAATTAAAAAATCATGTTACATAAGAATAAATTCCATTCTGGGTAAAACAATATAAAAAATATGAATAAAAATTTAATTAAATTTGAAAAAAAATTAAATTGGATTTAATAATTCAAGATAAGCAATAAACTGAATCGTAATTAAATTTTTATATTTTATTTATATAAAAGCAATAAATCTTATAAATTTCGAAAGTATTAAAGAGGATAACCATAACGATTCGAAGAAAAATTTTAATGTTTATTGCATACTCGGGTTTATTATTATGGACAATATAGAATACTATAATAAAAATCGTTATCTTTTTCCAGTCAATATTTAGTCTTTATTTTTATGTTAAATTCGTTCAATAACTTAAGTGATATTTTCATTTATTATGGTAGAATGTCACGCAAAGGAATTTCGATGGCATCCATGTATTATTCTCTGTGAAATACAGTAGATTATTACAAGTGTTGTGTACTATTTTTGATTTATCTTAAAACAGTTTCCGTGCAGATTATTTCTTCAACAGTTGTTTAAGGATACTGATACATCATTTTATCTGATCTTCAGATAAACTGATGTATCAGTATCCTTCGTTATTGAATAATCTAACTATAAGTTCTGAAGTGCATCTATCATTTAGAAACAATTTAAAACATACAATGTATGCATTTTAAATTATCTTTCGTTAATTTTGTTGTGTAATAATCGAATAATGTTTACATTTAATATCTGAATAGGAAAAATATATAAAATGCCGCTTGTTTTACTAATTTATTTTATTTTTGCGTAGTTTGTAAAATTTTGATTCGCATCTCCAAAATTTTATTCGAATGGAAATTTAATGGATAATATGATTTGTCAATACAGTTAACCACTTAACGTCAACAGTATCATATACGATACAAACCCTTTAATCCCATATCGTGCCATAGGTTGCCGACCCCTGCTGTAGACATTCTGCAACTAATCAGAGTAAAGAAGAAAACCTAAGCACTAAGCAGAAATAAAACCTTTATTTCTGCTTAGTGCTTAGGTTTTCTTTTTTACAAAATGCATATTTTCCATATTTTAAAAAATAAACAGTGTTTACTGAACAGAATATAAATAAGAAAACATAATAAATTTACTTATATTCTACCAACCATGATGATTACCTATAAGCCAATTTATTTATTCAATATTATTGCACTATATTACTTCTTAAAAACATAATGATTATTCTGAGTGATGTGATGGGAACCGAACTTCCATTTATACTATTGCACATATGGGAAATTGTGTTTAAAATGATAATGGATTTGAATTATGATCCAAAATTTTTGAACATATCCCCATTTAAGTTGGGAACACCTGTGTATTTATATGTTTTATACATTAAAACTCTAGTTACTATTATATTATCAATAGTAATAAATAAGCCCTTTAGCAATCAAATACTTTATTTTCAGAAACATTTTCAATGCACTTGGTACCTTGAAGGGGCCTTTTTTATTTTTAATATTATATTATTGAGTTCCACATCATTTTTTGATATATATATTAATTTAGATATATATTTTAATATAAAAATATATGAAACTTATCTCTCTGAAAGTACATTTTGTGTATAACTATATTGCACACGTATTTCTAAAGTGACACAAGTCAAAAACTTGCATTTTTGTGTTGGCACTATTTTATAACTTGAGAAGCAATCCTCCATCATCTTTTGAAATCATTTTCCTAAAAAATGGTTTCAAAAGATTACAAATTTTGAAAAAACTATTAGTTATATAATGGTTTTTAGTTAAGCTGATTTCGTAGTTTTTCCAATTTTCTCAAAACGTTCGTTTTTGACTTGTGTCACTTTAGAAATACATGTGCAATATATTAGTAAATACAAACAAAATTAAAAATATTAATCAAGACTGTGAAGAATAATTTGATATTTGTTCAAAATTTAATAAACAAATAAATTAGAACTTACTTGATAGAAATACTCAAGCAATATTTTTTTATTTTTTTTATTGTATGTAAATATACATAGAGGCTAGTAGAACAATATGAAGATATATTATATCTTCATATACATATACATATGAAGGCTATCATATACTGCCAAAGAAAGATTTTCTTTGAAGCATATAGAGATTCATACTTCTGTGATTCATGTATTACATTCTCCACAAACTGGTCATGTTGCCAATGTTTATTGAACTGTCTTCAGCAAGAATTTCTTTGATTGGAAAATTATTCCAATTAAATGACAACAGTAAATCATCTAATCAATCAAACATTGCTAAAACATCTTATGAATAAATTTAACTAAGTAAAAATTTTACAATAACTGTTCCATTTATAATTTAATAATTAAATTATAATTAATACGTTGTGCGATATATTAATATTCACTGAAATAAAAGATTTGCAATATTTTAATTTTATTCTATTGAAATGATTGTTTAAAAATTTCTTTCCTTATAAAACATACTGATGATTATGCATTTTATATTATCCTGAAATAAATTAATGTTTAGATTGAGAATTTTTTACTGTTATAAAATAAGTAAAGATACTTACATAAAATTTTTCACATTTCTTAATTTGCATGTAGCTGCAGTTTCCACAGTTGGAAATAATAATGGTTTGATATCAATTGTATCAAAGAACTTTAACGCACGATGCATATGTTTCAAACTGCTTCTATTGAATGAAAATCTAACATCAACTTTGATTCCGTTTAGAAATATTTTTTTCACACTGAAAATAAATGAAAAAAATGTATTAAAAACAATAGTTCACCATAAATCTATTTAAAACAACTCAAATATCTGGTTTTGGAAAATAATGCAAGTTCTCACTTGAATTTTGTAAACAGTGGGATAATTATACTAAAACATTTTTAATAATAAATACTAAATAATTTTAAATTTAAGTTTTCATAAAATAAGATATAACAAATCAATTAATAATCTGTTCTAACCAACAAAACTTCAATCAATAAATCTTACTAATTTGGAAATCCTAAAGTCACTGTATTTAATTTTACTTGAAGTACACGACCTACATATTCAATAATTTCAGACTTTTTGCAATTGCTTAATCGTACATATAATGTATCTCCCTTAAGAAGAGAAGGTCTATTCTCCATTAAACCTGGTACCTATAATAAAATTAGATATAAAATATATTAACATTTTTATGCCTGTAATAAATTTACATATTCTTTTGGTTATCTAATTGCTCAATAATTTCTTAGAAAATTCTTTGTGTAATAATTAAGTGACATAATTAGTACTATGCGAGATTTTTTTATGTAAAGTGTAAACATGTTAACAAATGCATATGAAAATATATAATTCAATATTCATTTATAATAGAAATATTTAAATAACAATTATTTCATACATAAAATTATTGATTTCAGATAGAAAAACTTAAATTTTATAAACAAAATTTTTAAGAGAATGCTATTTTGTTATATATGCTATATTTTAATATTAAATTTTGGAAGTTTTCATTTATATTAGTACTCACTGCTAACTACTGAAAATAATCTTAAACTTGTCTTCATAGTAGTCTAATTTAATTAATTTAAATTTAAGTTTTTTAATCCAACAATCTTATCTTTATTTACCTCAAGATGAAATTTTCCACTTAATGAATCAAATTTCATCGTTGTATTGAACATATCATATTTTCTGATATCTATTTCCATTTGAATTTCTTCTAAATACAACAGAGTTTCAAAAAAGGAACTATAGGTATCTTTCTGTACTCCAGAATTCAAAAGTTCTCTGTAAAATTCTAATAAGTTATATATTGGAAGATAATTTCATTATAATATTTATAACAATATATATATGTATTCACATTATAGAATTAAGAATTCAAGAAAATAATTTTAAAAGCTTGTTAATCATTTCTTCAATTTTTATACAGGGTATAAAGAAGTTTCAAAAATTTAATAGTTCAAATAAAAAACAAGGCTCTCTGTCATCAGCATTATTTTGCCACAAATTAAAAAATTTATTATTTTTAATAACTATTTAAACATTCAGGAAATTTAAAAAAATGAAATTTACTAATTTAAAAACTTGAACTCTCAATCATTTTCAGTATGTTTGGATGACTTAATCGTTTTGGGTGCTATGTGGCATTTCCTACAAGTGTCGTTTGTTAATGTGCTGTCGTTTAGTATGTATTTTCTGTAGTTTTTTTGTGTTTATTACGTGGTCTTGTATTGCTAATATAAACCCTTCTGTTTCAGTAAATAGACTAACCAGACTAACCAGCTGTTTGAGGCTTAGTGTTTATGAAGTGTTTCTGAAGGTCATGTGGGTATCTGTCATGGAGTTCCTTTCTACGCAACGATGTTTTCTTGTATGTGTGCAGTGTTGTCTATTTGGCATGGAGTGTTGTTCTGAAGATTTAATGGTGTTATGTTTCTATCTGCCAAGACAATACCTTTGTGTAGTTGTGATGTATGTTGTTTTTTTTATGAAAGAACTCTCAGATTATAGATCTGTCTGTCGTGTAAGTGTGGGATGTCAATAAGGCCACATCCTCCTTCCTTGCGTGAGAGAGTAGTTCATTCTATGGCAAATTTTGGATGATAATACTGGTATTTTGTAAGTGTTGTTTGTGTTTTTCTTTGGGGTAATTCAAGTTCTGTCTGTGTCCACTGTATCACTCCAAAGGAGTAAGTTATAAAAACAAAAAAAAAAGTTTTTTTTTTAATTTAGTAAAAACAAAAATAAGTATAAATTCAATAAGATACATAATATTATCACACAAAAATAAATTGATTTAAAAGTTTTGAAATTAATAAAATAATTTGATTATTATTACAATACAATATACTATATTCATCTGAAATAGAATGACTATGACGTCATTTATTTTTAAATTATTACAAATCCTGTAATAAATGAATTATAGCTTTGTTCCAGAATCCAGCAACGTGTTCTGAACATTTGTTTAGTGCGCATGTCTTGAATCGAACAAGTTTCGAATTAGTTTCGAACAAATTTTGCTGGAACACTTATTACACGAAAAACACGTCATAAGCAGCTCTGGTTTTGTTTCGGTTTTAACTTTTATCAAAATATATTATAAAATGATTATTAATATTAAACTGCTTTATTGCTTTATTAAAAAATTAATAAAATGAAAATAATAAAGTCGATATTTGAAGATTAGTAATTCCACCAATATTTTTAAGCTTCCTGCTGACACTAGAGAGAGAGAATATACACGACACAGATAAGGACATACCACAGATTTCTATTTACTACTAGATAGCCTGGTGCTTTTGTTTTCCCTTTCTAAATCTGAAGCTAGCAATGCAGTGAAGCTACTGTCATTGGTTGATGTGAACTACTCTCATTGGCTACTGTGAGTAGAACTTTGCGAAACAAAACTTATTGTCTCAAATACAAAGAAAATATTTGTCTTTGCAAATATTTTTTTATTATTTAATTCTATATCATTATACTTCTCGATAATTTCTGTATAATGTGGATTTTTTGGTCGCTCCCTATCTTAAAATATGGCTTCATTATCATCGAAATAATCCATAAATTCAAAATATGATGATGATGATGATGATGATTCAGAAGACGAATATATATCTGAATCCAAATGCTGAGGAAAAAGATCCATGTTAAATCAAATTACAATACTTAGAACAGACGGATAACAAGCTGGTTAAATGATATAAAGCGCATGCGCGGGATTAAAAGTTCGACTATTTGTGTAGAGCAAAATCGAACTTGTTCCAAACAGGTTTGAGCGCTGTTGGAACAGAGAACATTCTGAAAAATGTTTTCACTCGGGTCTGCTGGAACGTTATTTTCGCTTTGCGCATACTCCGACAGTTCAGAACTCGTTGCTGGAACAAAGCTTATATATCAAACTAAGATAAAATCTTTCATTTATTAGATGTGTGTGTAAAATCAATATATATGGGTGAGTTCCAAATCTGAACAGACAAATCAGTGATGAGTGATCAGAACCAATCAGCAAGAAACTTGTCTGATTAACTCAACACTGATTGGCTTGATCACTCATCACTGATATTAGTCTGTTGGTTTGAAACTCGTTTATTAGTTGTATCGATTGAATTCCTTGAATTAAATTAATAAACGATTCAAACTTTTATAAAACAATATTATTGCATAAAATACTGTTATAGGAAAATATCAATATTACTGTTGCATTCATATCACTACATACTTGTATAATGAATATAATTTTGCTTTATTGAAAATTTATAAATATTAGGTTTATAATATTTTATTTCAAAATTACTTATTAAATTCAAATAAGCATACAAAATATAATCACTAGTGGAAAATAGCCTGTCGAATCAGTCTGATTCTTATTTTTAGCTTATTTTCCGTAGGCTAAAAGTAAGGCTATAAACATTTTTAAATTAGAGCGTTATACTATGTGCTAAAAATAAAGATCAGACTGATTAGAAAGGAAATACTGTACTGTAATTTCCATTCAGATGAAAAACACTATACAGTATTTTAATCGCCCATCTTTAATTAATCATTTCATATAGCAGACATGTTGAGAGACAGTAGCGTATGAACTATAATGCGCCGGACCTCGCAATGCGGAAGGGCCTAGAATTTTAAAGGGCCAAATTCTCTTTGTACTTTCTTTACCGCTTTTCTAAGTTAACCAACATAATACAATAAAAATTAAATGTACCATGAAAAGTGTGAAACATTCATTGAACTAGAGCGTGCGGCAGTTGGAGCAATAGCCAAAAATATAGAAATAAAAGATATGATTAGAGATTTTGCAAATTTAAAATCCAAGAGATATTTTGGATGAATATCATTCTAAAAGCTTCATTACTAACAATCGACAGTCAAGCTGACTGAAATTTTTATTGATACGTAGTTTGTATATTTTCGTAGAAATGAATCGATTGTTATCCATATTACCGATTTGCATGAAAAATTTTGCTATAATTAGTCAATATTTACATTTTGCATTTAAGTTTAAAAATAAATTTTTTTAAATATGAAATATGGACACTCGTATAAAACTTGTTTTTCATAATTTTGAATAGAAAACACTGATTTAAGAATAATGCTAAAATGATATTTACCTTTTAATATATAGCAAGGTAAGCTAATGTAATATAAAATTCAGGTAGATCGTATATTATAATCTATCTGACACTACGAATATTTTTTAATAGTTACTACTATGAAATTTCAGGTAGGTCGTATATTATAATCTATCTGACACTACGAATATTTTTTAATAGTTACTACTATGAAATAATTCAAAAAATTATCTCATCATGGATACAGTTGTACAAATTTATATCCAATATATGTTAAGAGTATATTAAATTTATTTTTAATATATAATAATAAAATGTTATATTTTGCTCTTAATAAAAGTAATAATCATTATAAAGCATTTTTCTTATTTGCCTGCTAGTATGAAATCAGTATGCTCGTTTATTACCATAAAAACATTTAGCCATCTACATTCTATTATACTAAAAATAGCATTGCTTTAAATTTCTTTCACAGATCCCTTTCAAAATCGTTTTAAATAGTGTAAACATCGCAATATGTTTAAAATTATCTTCAGAATTTAAATGAAAAGTATAGTATAGTCATCCCTCCTATAACACAGCTTCCTACAACACAGTTTCACTCTAATACGATTTGAAAATTGCGGAAACCCTCATATAATACTTTACTTCTACAACACTCTTTTTACTTAACACATTTAAAAAATTACATTTACCCTCCTACAATATAAAATATTTTCATTAATTTTTGTAAATCCATACTAGGGGGACACAATATACACATAAAATATAATCATTGGGAGATACTTGGCTAAAATTAGTCATAAATGCAATTTAACGTTTGCCATGAGAGAGACGGTATGCAGTCTTTTTTCGATTTGGATTTCAAATTAAGTTATTGGCGACAATTTAGTATTTTGTGTTCCAAACGTTCAGTTGGATAAAAAATATTAAAAAATATTTTTTATTCTTCGATAGAGAATGTGAAAGAGAAGAAAACTTTTTATTCATAAATTTTTTTGGGTATGTGTTAAGGAACGATTGTTTTCTAGCGGATTAGACTACAGATTTTGTAAAGAGAGCAGAAGATACACAAACTTTAAACGCATAAAAAGTTCAGAAAGTGAAGTTGATATTGTTAAAGAAGAAAACGTTCTGGTTTTAAGGAAATATTGGAAGGTAGATATAATTATTAATGAATGTTGTATAAGCTGTATACTTTTTTTCTTTCCTTTTGTTTTAGGTATATTGTTTTTTTAAGGTCTTACGTATATATATTTTCTTTATGTTCCGTGTTATTAATATTCTTAATAAAAATTAAGTTTCTTATGTGGAATTAAAATTTGTTTTTAATTAGTTTTGGAACGTAACTCTCCTTTTTGTATTGGCTCCAGGTCTCATATAACACGGTTTCCCACAACAGGTGAATTTTCAGGAATCTATCTACCGTATTATAGGAGGGGTACTTGTACTTTAGTTATTATTTTTAAAATATGCAGAATATTTTAATATTGCAATATGTTTAATTTATATAAATTAAAATATTTTAAGCCAAAAGTTTACAAAGAAAAGAAAAATGTGTTAGATTTGCTCAATCTTTGTTTTATATAGACTATGTTTTTTTTATAATTTTATTTTAAGATAATTGTGCCTGAGATCAGTTAATGAGATCAGTTAAGGTCAAATCTAATTGCATTTAACAATTCACACTATAATACAGTGATTGCTGCATACGCACCGGTGAAAATATAAATTGCGTTTTTCATATTCAGACATTGTATGAAAAATACACTATTGCATATAATTTCATCAATATATTTATATACGAGTATTTAAAAATTCGAAAATTTATAGCCATCATATATTAAGTGTAAAATATAAATTTACAATATCAGAACAATTACCTGTTTATCAGGTAATTGTTCTGATTTTGGGTGTTGCCTCTATAAAAATGCTGTAGTTTAATTTCCTTTCTCAAATTAACTTACAATGGAAATATCAAAAAGTGTTTAATAATTTATAACTGTTATTCTACAAGATTTCTAAATATTTGCATATTACATTATAATGCTGATTATACTAAAAATATAAAAATAATTTCAGAATTAATATTTTTAATAATAAAGTTCAGATATTAGGATTTTTTTTGTAAACTTATTAAAAGTTATGAATTGCATTATGCAAATAAGATATTTTTTCTTTTATCCGAATTTTATCTAACAATAACTATAGTCAAAAAATAAAAAAATTAAAAACAACAACATATAATCGAAAATATTTTCTTGAATTTTATATTTAAGAATTTAAAATTACTGTTTAATGCTAATGGTAAAAAAAAAAAACAGAACTATTTACATAATTATGAATTAATAATAAAAATGTTAATGTGACTTTACAGTCCAACTGATATGCAAATTTGAAAGTATCTCAATGGGAAAGAGAGTTATACATTTGAAAGCTTTATTTACTAAATTCTTTTTACACTCATTGAGAAATGAGTGTATAAAATTTGGAGGATCTAAATCTTCTGTTTCGATATAATTTTGATTTAAAATAAGATAATTGTAGAGATAGTTGATAATTCTTTTATCCATGAGTTGTTCGCAACTACAACTAATTACTTCTATTTTGCTTGATATATTTTCTAATGGAAATTTTTAATAATGGATAGCTTTATTAAGTGAAGCGTACTAGCTTTATTGATGGAGATCAATCGCTTGGCGTGCGTTGCGACGTCACAAACAAACGAATTATTTTCAATTCGTTGTTTTTATTAAAATTAGTTCATTAAACAAATATGAAATTAAACAGATTATTATATTTTATATTTTCTTTAATTTCATTTTTGTTTCAGTGACATAAAGACAAATGGATTGTCGATAAAACTATCAAGTTCATTTTTAAAGAGATTCGGATTTGCAAATTATATTATTTTTAAATTAAATGGCAATATCGTTAATGTCCTACTATATATAAAAAAACCTTAATATGAAACAGCACAAAAATGATTAAACCAAATTGCAAAATCTTTGAAAGATAAAGCGAGTAAATGGAATTATTGAAAAAAATAAAAAAAATGGACATGCTAGTTTTACTGCAAGTTAATTATATATTTGCTTTAATTCTAATTAAAATCTATAAAATTTACAATAAAAATTAATTTTGGCATTTTTTTATAATGAAATTTTGTTTTGGCACGAAATTAAAAATAAAAATAACGTCTTATAAGAATTTAATATAACTTCATATACTTAGTATAAGAAGGCATAGATAGATTTGATGCCTTCTTATACTAAGAAATTCCTCGCTGTATGACTTTATCTATAAATGTCTAGCTTCACTGCATTGCTAACAAAGAACAGGAAATGTATTGGAGAATTTTTGGCATCCGGTTTTTTGACTTTCTTCACTACAATTTTTATTGTCTGCATTTTTATTGTGAAATTAAATTTGGCATATTCTTTCCAATAATTCTGATCTGGATATATATTTTTGATAAATTTTCGTTAAATATTTAATCCCGTACTTCTTGGAAACAATTTTTCTTGTATTGTCTGATGAAGTGATATCTTATACAATTACACCATTGTTCGATGAATAATACGGAAGTTCCCTGCCTTCGAATTAAATTCACACTAAATGACAAGGTTGTCATGGATGGTTAGTTCCAGACATCAGTTCTTTAGAGTCCGGTTTTTTAAAGCATTCTTTTTTTGCTAACTTGTAAGACAAAAATCTTCACACCTTAAAGGTCAATAGCATGCCATAAAATTTTACCACTTTCCAGGAATAGCATAAAATTATTCAGAAATATAAAAATTGCAATTGAGTGGATTCTTTTTGCAGCTTAAAACTGCTGTATTAAAATAGTTTGAAGTATAGTTTACTAAGATTTTAATCTACATTATAGTTTTATTATTATTCATAAAAATTTTATAAACCATATTTAAGAACTTTAGAAGCCTTTATTAAAATTTACATGTAATGTATAATAATTTACTAATGCAAATTAATTACATTAAACATTGCATAAAAACTTTTTAAATATTTTTAATTATAATTATGATGATGATAACTCTTGACAATATTTTTTGAGAACTCATCCCTGTAGCTCGACTAATTATCTAAGCATATGCTGCATTTTATATTAAAAATAATATAATAGATTAGAACTATTATAATAATTATATTTAATAGGCTAAATGACCAATTTTTAGAAAAAGAAAAATTCTTTTAATTTCCGTTTTTAAAATTAATTGTAAAGCATTAAAATAATAAAAGAAACAATCGAGATAGTTTGGAAATTTGTTTTGTGTTTTTTTTTTTGCAATTTCGGAACTTATTTAGACTATTAAACTCATATAATCAGTAGTTTGTGATCACGCAGTTGTAACGAATTTCTTAAATTTATCATTTAAATTTCGCATAATTACTTTAAAAATTACAGCTTTAAAAATCAAAAATACAAAAACTTATGACTAATATGTTCATAGAAATAAATATGGTAATAAATAATAAAAATCTACATCATATAAATTATTAAATACAGTAATTTGCAATGTTGGTAACTAGAAAAATTGTTTAAAAATTCATTTTATTAACAAATATCTTTTATTAAAAATAAAACTATTATATGCGATAGATTATTTGTTTGAAAATTTCTTATTAACCTAATTATAGTATTTCTAAGAAGATATTCTTTAGAAAATTTCTTCAGAAATACAATAATTCTGATTATAAAATAATGTACTGTCCTAAATAGAGAAAACAACATTAGTTTCTGTCGTTAAGGTAAATAAAAAAAAATTGATTCTTATAAAACTGTTTCCTTGAGAAATTTTTTATTCAAAAATTATCCTTATTATTATTTTATAGCAATATAAATCACATTTTAAATTATTATATGGAAGAATAATAAGAAGTTCTGTGTCCAGAATAGCACATTACTTATTCCTGAGAATATTTATTAGAATAATTGTAAAATAGTTGTAATTATAAAATGCAGTAAAATAAAATTATCTTATAAGAAATCATTTTGAAATAAAAAGAATATGATTATAGATTATTTTTAACTCTATATTCGCTATAAAATTTTTCAGTCACTGTACAGTACTTTCCTTCTCTTTTTTCAAAATATTTCATTTTTTTCTGTTTAAATCCACTGATTTAAACAGGAAAAATGGAATATTTTGAACATTTTCTGAACATTCCAACAATTCCGTATGGTTCTAAAAGCACTATCAACCAATGTAACTTTATTTAGACTAGAAAGTAATGTAGATAAGTTAAGGACTTAAGTCTGTGCTTTTTCATTGTAATCAAAAAAGTGTAGATCTGCTATGATATAACTTTCTAAAATTAGTAAATAATGCATTTTTAAAATCACTTTAGATTTATCATTTCATATGATATTAGCATAATCAGATAGAATACTTGCATGAATTTGAAAAAAAATATTGGTAAATAAATAAATTTAACATAGCATGAGAAAGATTCTTTGATAATAAAAAGCATACGTACAGTATTTATTTATAACTAGACATTCCCAAAAATGCATTTAGTAGGATAAGATGAATAGTTTTCGTACACAATGCACAGAGATGGCTATTATAAATATAAATTACTTCAGACCAAAATACCAGAATAATCTTAATTCAGAAAAACGACTATTTATTGTAAAAAAACATTTTTTATTTCGTTATAATTAAGAAAAATATATGAAAGATTAATATCTTCTACAAAAAATGCTTAATATGTAAAAGAAAAAAAATTTTCATGACATTTAGAATAAAACAAAAATTGTCTAAACTGTATTTCTAATTTTTGTGAAAATCGTTTGAACGAAGGGTATAAATAAATGTTTACAATAAGGAAAAAGAGGAAAAAATTCATTTTTTAAATCGATTTTTACTATTTTCAAAATTCTGTAGTTTTATTATTAATTAATTAGAATGCAAAATTTAAAACATCAAATCCATGTCTATTAAAATAATTTTTCATAATTGTGGGATTGACAGTTAATCTGGAATCACAGTTTTAATTCGGTTGAACTTCGATCCTAATGATTACTATAACAAGAGAGAGTGAAGTGATAACAGTACTATAGTTGGCTTATAGTCACTATCCTGCTTTTTGGCATCAAATCCATGTCTATTAAAATAATTTTTCATAAATGTGGGATTGACAGTTAATCTGGAATCACAGTTTTAATTTGGTTGAACTTCGATCCTAATGATTACTATAATAAGAGAGAGTGAAGTGATAACAGTACTATAGTTGGCTTATAGTCACTATCCTGCTTTTTGATTAAATAAAATCAATATTAAATATTACGTAATAATCGGGAAAAATTAAAAATAAGTATACAATGAAATTAGAATTAGCATATGCAAATGCGTTCATATCACGAAAATCGAAATTTCACGTTATAGGTATCATGATCATACTTATATGAAATAATCTCTATGAATTTATGCTAATCTGAACTGCTAGCAATCAATATTCTGTTCGATTGAAACAAGACTTATTAAATTATCCCAATTCACAATTTTTAAAGATGATATTCAAAGTTAAAGCATTTAATAATAAAAGTATGATGATTTTAAATTATAAATATGCAATAAATATTCGCCAGAATTATCCTTAATACAAACAATTACATAAGCAAATTAAACTGTAGCAGATTTTTAACAATACATTATATTTTTCGTTTAAATTTTGGAATCAAGGACTACATTGGATTACAGGACTATATTGTAAAAACTAGAAACAGAGTGTAAACTATTTCGAACTCCTCTTCTGTATTTGCCCATGGACAATTAATTGAAAAAACACAAAAAAATTGATATGGTACCAAAATTTAACATATTTAACATTATAATTATGCACCAGTATTGCTTGTGAAGCAACTATATTTTTGGAAATTTTTTTTTTCATTTTCTTTCTTTATCGCTCTTCACTGCTCATTTATTCCATTATCCTATTTCTGTATAAATGGTCTGATATAAATCATCTGTTGTATTCTGATCAATAGATATTGAATATAATATTTTTGATTAAATTCAGATCAAATACAATATTTTATATATCTGAATATATAAAAATATATTATATATTAAATATATACCAACCTACCAGCATTCGCAAATTCAGGTATTTATCAATTAGTTATAAGTTAAGCAATTTTATTTTAATTTCTGTTGTTATTTTCTGATTTATGCATAAATTTTTCTTCCACATTTTCATTTGTTTTTCACTGTTTTGTAATTTTCTTAGATTAAGAATTCTAAATTGAGATTATGGGAAGGTTACATATTAAATGGGAATTTAATGAGATCAAATGCTTAGTCGCGAATTTCTACATCTGCCAATATAACAGGAATGTATTCCTTGCAAATGCTGAGAGTCTGGTGTATATATAATACTTTATGGCAATGTTTTAATAATAAATAAAATAAATAAATGCAATATATAATTGCTTAAATCATATTCGATCCGATTTAGAATATTGCCAATAGAAACATTTCTCTATAGCAGATAAATTGCCGGCTCGAGTTGGATAAATACTATCAGTATTAACAAAACTTTATGCTATATTTCTCAACAAAGAAAAGTTTTATCTAGAAAAATCACAAATTAGAATGTTTTTAAGGCTACTGGAGCATGGCTTCGTAATCGCTGAAATTAATTCACTGACTAGTTTAATCTGAAACATTATTAAGAATTCAAATTAATTGTTAGTTTGTATGTTTCAAAGATATGTTAAAATACACTAGACTCCCTCTTATCCGGTTTCGCTTTAACCGGCCACGTCTTCGTCGAGTTATGAAAGGAGATAAAGGCGAAAGAATGTCATTCGAAGAAAAGAATTGCGATATGATATATCGAATAGTAAAATAATTATTGATGCAATTCTAATGAAAAATGACATGATTTTGCTTCAGAATACGAATTTAAATTCAGAAAGATAAAAAATCGATGATGTTTATTTACGTAAATTTAAGTAATAAGTATTTATATACAACATAATTTATATATCAGCGGTGTCAAAGTTATTCTCTTCAAAGAGCTACTTTAGACATCTTTAGTTGGTTGGGAGCCGCATTTAAAATTAATGGCCTACAGAGAAAACAATGATTTTTACATGAGGTAAATAGTGTGAAGGGTTGATTATATTAATTATTTAGATTTTAATTTCCTTAAAATGATATACCTAAATTCCTTTTTATAATTATAAAACTATTTATAAATAATAATATTTTTTAAAAATTTAAATTACAATTTATAAATAATAATATTTTTTATAAGTTTGAAGTTTGTATTAAAAAATATTCTTATTTTTTTAATTTCAATACAATTTATAAATACTTTAAAGTGATTTTCAAATATTTCACAAAAATGATTTGTAATTTTTTCTGAAAATGTTTTATATACTCTTGCGATTATAAAAAATGCAACGAGGGTCGCAGTGAAGGGCATAACGGGGTCACAAATTTGAGACCGCTGCTATAAACGATATTTTGCATGTGTTAGGATTTACCATCCGTTCGTTTATCCGACCTGAAGTCTGAATAATCGAGTCTACTATAGTACTATTTGTGGTATATTTCAGATTGGTAAAATCTGTGAATACTGGATTAATCTGTGAATCTGTGAAAATGTTATTAAATATAATAACATTCGTGATTTATATAATTATATTGTGAATTAATTGACGGTTATCCTTTAGTTTCAGATCTTAAACATCTAACAATATATTTATGTGAATATATTTTTGGATGTTCAAGATCTGAAATTATAGGATAAATATTAAGATTCTAAACTCACTGATTTTAATAGATACAGTACATGAATATAATTGCATATTCAATAGGAAAAATGTGACTCTAATAAAAAGTATCAAAAAATATTGAATATGCAGAATCACTGCTATAGTTTCAAATAAATAAAAATATATATATAATTTAATCTAAAGAATATCAGATTACTATATGAATAATTTGATACTCTTTAGAAGAAAATAAAATTTGGAATCAATTGGATTATTTGAAGCAGATGTATACAGTATACTGTGTGTGTATGATTATAGATATTATATATCTATATTGTATTTATTAGTGATTTTTTAATCTTATGATTTTTTGATTTTTTAATCTTTTTCTTTCTTAAATATGATTCTTCTTGTAAATAGATTACTTATTTACAACTTTGCAAGGAGAATCACACTTCTTCTAATTTCCATAAATGGATGGTCTATTAACGAATTTTAAGTTTACATTGTCTTAAAATTCATTAAATAGTTAATGGGCAATAAATTTTTCATAGAGATAAGAAAAATTTTAAACATTGTTCTGTATATTTAATAAACGAATCAGTTGTGAAAATAAATTCACAACTTTAGGTATAATACAGATCGTATTTGGGGAGTCAATTTTATTTTTATTTTACAGCGTGAATGTATCAGTATCCATGTTGGTCAAGCAGGTGTTCAAATCGGAAATGCTTGTTGGGAGCTTTATTGCCTTGAACATGGTATCCAACCAGACGGTCAAATGCCCAGCGACAAAACAATTGGAGGAGGTGACGATTCCTTTAATACATTCTTCAGCGAAACTGGTGCTGGCAAACACGTACCAAGAGCAGTATTTGTTGATTTGGAGCCAACTGTTGTAGGTAAAATCGGTTTTCTTTTGGATATTCAAAATGTAGTATCTAAAGGGAACTCATGAATCTATGTTAAAATAAATTCATACAGTAAACGTTATAAATTTGTATAATATATTTATATTTCGTTAGATGAAGTACGAACGGGGACATATCGTCAATTGTTTCATCCCGAACAGTTAATAACGGGTAAAGAAGATGCAGCTAATAATTACGCTCGAGGTCACTATACCATTGGCAAGGAGATTGTCGACTTAGTACTCGACCGACTTCGTAAACTGGCAGATCAATGCACAGGTCTTCAAGGTTTTCTAATTTTTCATAGTTTTGGAGGCGGTACTGGGTCAGGATTTACCTCCCTGTTAATGGAAAGACTCTCTGTTGATTATGGCAAGAAATCTAAATTGGAATTCTCAATATATCCAGCACCTCAGGTATGAAAGGGTTTAATTACGCTCTCTTTTGTTATTGTTTAATAGTTGAATTATATATATTGTTCAATTCAATAGGTATCGACTGCCGTCGTGGAGCCTTATAATTCCGTCCTCACTACTCACACGACTCTAGAACATTCTGATTGTGCCTTTATGGTTGACAACGAAGCAATCTATGACATATGTCGGCGAAATCTCGATATCGAGCGTCCGACTTATACTAATTTAAACCGTCTGATTGGTCAAATTGTATCATCCATAACTGCATCTCTGAGATTCGATGGCGCGTTAAATGTCGATCTGACTGAATTCCAAACCAATTTAGTACCATACCCGAGGTAAGTTTATCTAAAGATAATAAACAAGATTTTGATAATATTATGCTTGTAAAACACGAATCAATAATTAATTTAGATTTGTAAATTTTAAAACAGAAATAAACTAAATATTTTTCTGTTTTAAAACTAAAGACCAAATTTATCATTATATAGAGTAGAAATGGCCAACCTTTTATAGTTCATGCGCCAATTTTTTTCATTTTTAGTTAAGATGCGCCATACAAACTTACACCCCTTTTCAGCTCTTTTAAAATATGATAATATGATATACATAAATATAGATTTATATGTATAGATATAAAATAGGTATCTATAATAGCACACCTCCACGTGATCAATAAGGCTAATCAAAGTTTAACTTAAGCATATTATGGCTAAATAAGGTAATGTCCAAGATGGAAGATTAAAGCTATTTGAGCAACCTCATTGAGTTACAGTGACCACGTGACATGTTAGTTGGCCGATATCATTGGATTACTATGATCGTGTCTTTGGTAACCGAGCAGTCTCATTGGATCATAATGGTCACATGATTGTTGCATATGACCCCAATGAGACTGCTCAGTTACTAAATTAATGCAGGATATCGACTACTGTGCATTATATTATTTCGTTAAACTATTGAACTTCAGTTTTCCTATACTATATAATCAATAGAAAATTAGAGAAAGATTAAAAAACAATTTTAAAAACCTTTTAATATGAAATCTTTTAATATAACTATATAGTTAAGTTAAATAGTTTACAGGCACATACTTCTCTTGAAAAATTCGATGTCTCGAATCAGGCTTCAAAATAATCTAATATTAATAATGTTAGAACACTAATATCATATTATTTCAAAACATCAATTGATATATTTTATAATAAATTTTTAAACTAACTATATAAAAAAAAATTTAATTTCATTAATTCTTTCTGCAGAATTCATTTTCCTTTGGCTACTTATGCCCCAGTAATCTCAGCTGAAAAAGCTTATCACGAGCAACTGACTGTCTCCGAAATTACCAACGCCTGCTTTGAACCAGCTAATCAAATGGTGAAATGTGATCCACGGCATGGTAAGTACATGGCCTGCTGCCTACTGTATCGTGGAGATGTTGTACCGAAAGATGTTAATGCAGCAATTGCAAGTATCAAAACTAAGAGAACCATTCAATTTGTTGATTGGTGTCCGACAGGATTCAAGGTAAGAATATAAAATTCATGTACATTTTTTTTTAACAAATACTTGCTTATATTACTTTTTAGAGATCACTATTATTGTTTTTATTCAATAAATAATTTTTTATGTTTTCAAAAATCATAACTGAGCATTTAACAAAATTAGACGAATTAATATAATATTTAATAAGTCGAAAATATATTAGATAGATACAATAAGTTGATTATCCAAGTCAGTGATTTTGTAATTTAGATGGAACACTTTTTAATTCTACTAATTATTATTACAGTATTTTTATGAATATTTATAATTTAATATTAGATATTCCGAATGAGAAATAAATTATATTAAAATAAGACAAGAAAATTTATTAAAGTTCATGTAATTTTCTAATTTTTGCAATGCTTTCTATCGTTATCAAATATAATATTAAGCTATAAGCCATTGCAGATTCCATATCCATCACGACATAGGCTAAGTAAAAATTTATTTTAAACCGGATAATGAGCTGCATTTATAGGTTTAGCTACGGAAGAAAGAATTAAGAATATAAGACAGTAAGAGTAAGATATAAAAGAATCATGCCTAAAGAAAGTAATGCGATTAAAAAAAATAAACCCCTTAGTCGCCTCTTATGATAGAGGAATCAAAATCTGGGTGCATTCTATCACCATGGAAAAGTTGGGTCTAAATCTCGGAAAAAATGTGAATATGAGAAACCAACTAGATCTGAGATTGTTTTGAGTAAAAAACGATGCCATGTGACTATCCTGCCGACATTTTAGTAAGTCATATTACAGAGTCATCCGGTTGGTACAGTGCATGCTAAAAGTATTTACTTTCTAGATGAAGGCAGTTAACGAATCTGTGACACTTCCAGATTTTTTTAGAAAGGATCGAGATCGATCTATCGATCTCTATCTTCGTCTATAGGACGAGACCATCAGGAATGACGACTTGAAATGGATTCTGAAATGATTTACAGTTTAGTATCTTATAAACAATCAGGAAAGCAGCATAAAATTATTAAAGAAAAAAATGTATATCATTGTAGATTAATTAATTTGGACTAAGAAATTGATTCAACATAAATTTCATGAAACAACATAAATTTCATGATTCAACATAAATTTCATGTTGTTGTTAAATTATTTTATAATTGACGTATTTTGTCACTGCGTTGAAATAACTTTTTCATAAATTTTAGGCCTATAATGATTCCTATAAAGTTAGAATATATATACAATATAATAATGCCTATTTTATTCGATTTTCATAGGTAGGGATCAATTACCAACCTCCTACAGTTGTTCCTGGAGGAGATCTAGCAAAAGTACAAAGAGCTGTGTGCATGCTATCTAATACAACCGCAATAGCAGAAGCTTGGGCCCGACTCGATCACAAATTTGATTTGATGTATGCCAAAAGAGCATTTGTTCATTGGTATGTAGGAGAAGGAATGGAAGAAGGAGAATTTTCCGAAGCAAGAGAAGATTTAGCTGCGTTGGAAAAAGATTACGAAGAAGTTGGAGTAGATTCATTAGAGGGAGAAGATCTAGCTGGGGAAGAATATTAAAGACATTTTTCGGGATACTTTTAGCACTGAGAAAGAATTGATAATTGGTTGTGTAAACACATCTGTTAGATGTTTGAAACGTGCCTTTAGACGTGATAAAAACAATTCTTAAATATATTCAAATTAAAGGCATTTCACTGCTATTAAATAGTTTATTGTTATCAGTTTATTCTATAAGCACTTTTAGACATTGTAACATAGCTTGATATCATTAAAACGATTTTTCAAAATATTTTTGTCAAATAAATTATTGACAATAAAAATTGTTTGAAATATTTCCTTTGACCATTAATTTAATAGATTTAGAAACGACTTCAATTAATTATATTCAAAATATAGATCAAATATTGCTATAAACTGAATTTATGGTTTGGAATTTTAATCATGTGGATGAAAGCTGAATAACTTCGCTCATTTTTTATACAGAAAAAAGTTGTAAAATTTATATTGCAATCTGGTCTACCATTAATCCAAATCCTCTACAATCAGTGCGGATTAAGTTAGTGCGGGGCCCGATTGGATATTTTTCATGGGCCCCTCAAAATATGGCTTCTATGTATAAATAAAATAAGTAATGTTTATAAATAAATACGCAATTTTCAATTAATCTTTTGATTGCTATGGACGCATATACCGGGTGTTTTTCTTGAAACCGAACACACTGATTTTTGGCATGGAGCCAATTCTGATGCATTTATCACGTCAGGAATCGCTCGCTACGAAAATTTATTTTATATTTTTAATTCTAACGGCCATGCGTTTGAACGTATTGGCCGTTTTCAACGGATTCAAATCGGTGAAGGTTTTCAGCGGTTACGCCCGTGCGAAGAGTCGGACGACCCTAAGACCGGGAGATGGTCACAAGCGGTCGACGGATCAGCGGTTAAGAGGATAAGTTCCGTTCCGTCGATTACCGGTGCACTCAAGGGTATTTATTCTTTAAGTTCTTTTAGTTTCTTAACTGTAATTAAAGTTGTTTTATAATTTTTTGGTGTATCTTTATTTACAGACTACTGTACACTGAAATGTGACTTTATTGCACGTGACATAATCATACAACTTTACAGCAGATGTTCCAAGTGCCGTCCCGTTTCTGCTGAACAATACC
>AYEL01080878.1:0-18514 GCA_000484575.1 Olivierus martensii
AAAAAAGAAGAGGTTAGTGATTACGCTACAGCAAAAAATGGATGTAATTGAGAGACATAAAAGCGGCGCTCAACTTCCGCTTTCGATTCGCTATTTTGGTTTCGATTTGGCGGTTGTTTTGATGATGGTATGAGACGCAATTCCTGGTAAGTTTTAATTTAGATGATGAACAATGATGTAAAATATGAAAATAAATATTTCTTAAACAGTTAGTATTGTGGTTATTCATCGTGAGGTTGGCTAAGGGCCGGAATCTCACAAAGCAAGAACTAATTACCATATTTTACATATACAGTAGTTAATACTTCGAATAGTGCGAGAAATTCGTGAAATCCATTATTCGCACTAATCGAGGCCTACCTGTACTGTAAAGCAGGCATGTAACCTTATTTAGTGCGGCCTACCTATTCCATTACAATGAATATTTTTTACAATCATATATTTATATATTTTAATAATTGTACATAATTAATAAACATAATAATATAATAAAATCGCATTAATTCAAATAAGTTAAATAAACAATTTTATCCATTTTCTTTACTTAACATATAGAATGTTCTTAAACTTTTTAAAATTTTCCCCTGTAAAACAGCTATTTTTATAAAGTGCAAATAATTGGAATGCAACAAATTTGAATGCTTAGTGGTACCCTCTCAACTTTGTTTTGTTTCTTAAGTGGTTCTCTCAAATCAAAAGTTATGCCCATTAAATAGATCTTAGAAAGATCTGAGTTTGACACCTCTGCTTTTAATACATCATCCAATTTTTGAATCTACTGTACTGATATTAAAGAAAACCTACTGCTTTCATGACTGAATTACACATTAATATGATTGTATTAATTTTTTGTGATATCATTTTATCATGAAATATACAGAGAAAATATTTCATCAAATTAATTAACAAATTACAAAACATAATATGTACATTTATAAACATCTTGCTGACATAAATATAAACAACTTACCTTGGGAAAAAATTGATAAACTTTTTAGAACTATATGTTGCAATAAAAGATCATCATCACATGGACAAAGTATTTTCATTAGCAGAATAATTATAAAGAAACCAAACTACATTTTTTAAATTTTATCACACTCAATTACTATTAAAATTAATTTTATAGTAAATTAATAACTTATTATTTTTTCTAGATATGTTTATTAATACTTTAAAATATAGAAAAGTCAAAATCCAATATTTGCAGTATTTTTTCAATAGTTATAATTGTCAATATTTAAGCAATAAATTTTAATAAAATTAATTTTTGCACATATTGATTAGAAATACAAATACTGTATTATGAAACAAAATTAAAAAATTATATACATATAATTTTTTATTGAAATTTATTATTATTTCCAAATAATTTACTGCATTTGTTTTCAAGAATAATAAAGTAAGATGAGATCATTAATATTTAATATGCTATTTGGAAAATCTGTAATGCATTTTATATATAGAATGAGAATAAAAACTAATCAAGCATAATATAAATAAGATAAATATTGATAAAAATCAAGAAGCACATCAGTAAATGAAATAAATGATTTTTCTCAAAAAACAGTTTTAGTATTTTCTATATATCAATGAATAGTATTGTATTCAAGTGTCTTCTAACTATACATTACAGATGGTTAATTACAATATATTAATAAAATCTTCAATTGAATTTTTAAATTAACTAATTATTCCAATAAATATACAGATATTTCTTGTTTTACGAAATTGAAATTGATGCGTTTCTTGAAAATTCCTACGTAAAAAAATTCATAAAGTGAAAATCTCAGTTTCCATTAATTCCAATATAAAAATTTCCAATCAATTTTCAAATTTCAGAAAATTTATGTTATTTACTGATGTTAAAAACATTAAAATAAATGCAATAATGCATACTATAATACAATAATTTATGACAGCTATTTTCTATATAGGTGATTCCTTAACATCAATTTTCAACTTTAAGCTTAATGGAGCAATAAAAATGTACAAATCACTCTGGTTTTATTTGTTATTTAATAATAATAAAATTTTTGTCAAAGCGATCTTAAATTTATCTATAATTCTTAATTTTTAAAGTTGTAATTTTGATAAATTACTATTGAAAATAAATTTTCTGAAAAGTTAAAAACTTTAAAAAATTCAATTTTATAAAATGTTTCATATTCATTATTATAAATTTGTTTTAATTTCATCAAGTTCCTTAACTATTTTAAGAGTGTTCTGCTTCTAAATTTCTACAAATCACCAAAATAGTTCCTGCTTATGGGAGCTCAGCAACTTGAGGATTATCTTTAGAATAATTTACAAGTCAAGTTCCATTACCTTAATAATTACTACTACTGTTGACTGAACAATAGGATTAATTACTGAAGTAACACTTGAGTTCTAAACCTGTGAAGAAAAATGAGTAAGGGTTTTCAAATTTTATTCATTTTTATTAAGTAATTTCAGTCCATGAGCTTTCTATAATGTTTACTACAGCTAGGATATTAAAAGTCTCCTAAAACTTCTCTTTCACAATACTATCATGAAGGAGAATAAATAAATATCATATGTAATAGGCTTTGAAGATTTGGATCATTCCTTGATCGTAAGTTGAATTAGAGAAGCAATGTTTGGGTTTTCACTTATAAATGAAAGTCTAGTTGCATAGTTAAATGCATTGATGCCATCCAGCCATGCCTCAAACATAAGAGCAGATACCAAAGCCTTTGTAAACAATTTTAAAATCAGACTTTAATTTGTTCTTAAAAACTCAATGCTTTCTAAATTATATATTAAGAGCACTTTAATTTGCAGTTACCCAACTGCATTTGAAAAGTGTTAAAATAATTCAATTCACCATTTTAAATCTAGGAAATATCTTCTTTTCATATTCAATAAATGTTTTCCTAAGCATCTTTCAGAAGTCCTGTTTCAAAAACATTGAAAATAGTCTTCAGCTCTTCAGCAACAGTCTTTCCCTTCTATCATCTCCTTTAATCAATTTTGGATAAAAAAAGCTGGTTGCTTGTGAGGAATGTCTTATTTTAATCTCCAATTTTCTCCTTCAATCTGGTAAAAAACAATTTGGCTTTATTGCAAATGATGTTTTTAGTTAAAAAGATATTTCATGATCAACACCTGACAGTCAAAACAAATTTGACCAAAGATTCTATCTCGTCAACAAATGAATATGCCCAGAGCCGGATTTGCATTTTTAAGAGCCCTAGGACTTTAGGGCCCCTAAAAATTCAAATCAGCTACGTCTAATTTTAAAGGCTCCTTATAACTTATAAGGAACCTTTAAAATTTTACTTTATATCTAGCACTTTAATAAAAACCCCTTTTTTTTTCTTATTAAAAGTTTATAAAAATTGAAAACTGATTGATAGTTTTGGGGCCCCTAGTCGGCCTATTGGTAAATCTGGCTCTGAATATGCCCATTATGCTTTCAAATAATTGTAAAATTCATTGGGTGAGCATTCATTACCTTAAAAAGGCATCCCTTTCAATCCTTAATATTGATCTGCATAATTATTTAGAAAAAGGCTTGTCTTAGCAGCAATCTAACAAATCTTCATCATAAAATTTATGATTTTGTATTCAATTTTTTTTTTTTAGAATTTAATGTTGAAACAAAAAGTTCCTTCTTAAAACTCATTATGAAAATTAAGACAAATAATTAAATTAACAGTAAAGACAAGATTACAAAGTTGCTACATTAGAAACCAGAGAGATCATTTTAATCAAGGTGATTTGAATCCAAGAATTAAACTCTGATCTTTTCATATGCATCTGCAAAATTTTGCATGCTCAATGTATATTGCTGATAGAGTTGTAAATTAATTTTTTCAAGATAAGTTTAGTATTTATAGAAGTTGTCTAGCTTAGAAAAATTTTCAATTTACTTAGTTTGAAATTTTTTTTTCTGCCTTATTTTTGACTTTTTTAAAATCACTTTTATAAATTCATCATTAATTACAATCAAACCCTGATAAGACTCCATCATCCATTCAATGATGATTTTGGCAGATAATCAGGGTTGGCGGTTTATCAAAAACACGTGTAGTATAGAAATGAAAATGAACTCCGAATTTATTAAATTTAATAAAATACAATACACCTATCCCTCAATTTGCACGGTACTTGATTTACACAGTTTTTAAATGAAAACAAAAAAATCTTTTATGGGTTTTATATTGACTGTTTTACACTTTGCCATTTATAAATTAAAAGAGTATCATATTATCATGTTTTGTGGGTTTATAAGTTCGTAGAAATTAATAAAGAGTGAATACAGCTATATTTCATATAGTCCAATTTATTTAACAAAACAAAATAATCTTGTTTCACTATAACTAAATTCAATACAAGACAATGATAATTATCTCATAACAAGAATTTATATCTAATTCAGTCTTTAATGTCTAATCTATGTCTTTAATTCAGAATAAATCACAGTTCTTCTTAGTTCACTTTCTCTTTCACAATTTATTGCTCACTATTAACTTTTACTGTCCAAATCTCGCAGTTCAACTAAACTCAACTCAGGTTTGCAGCTTGTCTATTTATACAATATTCCTACATTCTAGATCGTATGATAACTGTTGAGTTAACAGTTATTTACACCAGCACTACCAAAGAAAAGGAGAATTCTAGCTTTACAAAGCTCTGAATAAGAGTAAAGGCTGATTTTTATTTCTGTTTTTTAAGGTGTAGTTGTTATGAAGGTTATTTATGTTTGAATTCTTTTATTGTTTTTATTTGTACAGAATATTGTTAATTTGTTTTTTTTTGGGTACCGTATTCGGGTGTTAATTAATGTTTGTTTTCATTTTCAAAAATAAATTGAAAAGTATAAGCATTAAACTGTTTCTAAAAATTAATGAACCAATCTCATTTTAAAGAACACATTCTTGGACTTTCCTTTATCTTCTTTAGATTGATTTACACGGTTTATAGTTTAATTGAACACATTCTTCTATTTTGTATGAATTCAGCATCTCGTTTTACATGGTAATGGTTTGCATGAAAAAACTCCATCTATCCCACCCTCTGGTGACAAAATGAATCCAGAGAGCTTTTAATACTGTATATACAGTACTGATGAACTTCGGAATGTAAATCACCTTACATGCCCCTGGCAGATTAACGAGGACAAATACAATACCAAAAGGAATATTTGGTTCAGACGTTTCTACTGGCAGATGGCAGATGGTGTCTTATCGGGGTTTGCCTATTCCATTAACATAGGGGAGATCCATTCCGCTAAATTTCTTGGTGGTCAGCAAGGGTGGTGGCTTAATGGGGGCGTCTTATCGGGGTTTCACTGTAATTATAACTAAATAGGCAAAGGCAAATTAAAGAAATGAGAAACAATTAAATTTAGCTATACATAACAAAAGGTGTGATCCAGCAAAATATTCAGTTTCTGATATTAGAAAAATCAATTATTTTTTAATGGTATACAGGTAGGCCTCGAATAGTGCGAATAATTGGTTCCACAAATTTCTCGCACACCCGTGAAACTCAAATGTCAAAGTGAGAGACCATCAAATTGTGGGATGTTGAATTGCGAGGCACCACTGTAATATACCATATGAATATAATGAATGGATATATACATGCTATCTTTTTCTTATCAATTTTAAGGGTAATATTGGATATATAAATAAGAATGAATTTAGAATATATTTTTTCTGTTTCTTATTGTCTCACTCTCTAATTATGTTGAATTGTACATGCAAGTTAATTTTATTTGGATTTAAAGTTTTGCTAACAAGTTAGGATAGGTGGTATAATATTCTTGATTTTTATGATTATATGTATTTGTTAATTTTATAGTACTGCAGTTAAAATGAACTGTTCATCAGATTCCTTGTTAATTGCTGTATATGTTTTATCATTTATAGTCTGTTTCAAGATAAGCTGATAGCTGAACCAGCAAAGACAGTCTTGTATTCATATGCAATTTGTAAATAAATGTATGTGCAACAAACAAAAACACCTCCAATGTTGTTTTTAGAGGCGTAATAATGAATCATTTATCATGATATAAATATAAGGAATATTTATGAAAACCATACTAAATTTATTTTGAGAAGTTAGCTTTCTTTTTAATACTTTTTAGTACAATAGTTTTAGTAAATAATAAAAATATGTCTTGTTTATTTTATTTGTACTTATTACAGAAAACATTGTGGAAAATAGTTTATTAATAAAGATAAATTAATATCACAAATAATAGTTTAAAAGTATTATTAAATACAGTGGGTGATCTGTTAATGAACAGTTTGGACTATGAACAAATTGGACAACAAACATTCTCGTGAAAGATTTTTATGTTTGGACAACAAACATATATTTGGATAATGAACACCTCACAGAACAAACTGTGGGACACATAAACTGAAGGAATGACAGTGGTTTTTCCTAATTAAAATGAACTCAGAGACCAACTTAAAACAAATCAAAAATTTATTAAAGGAGATAATAGAGAGTTTTATAATTTTTTGGTTTTAGAATGACACCCAATTATTAACGACAATGCTATTAATCACTTTCAAAAAATCCTGAAAAAGAGATAAAAGCAATCGACATTGAAAAGACTCTTTAATGCCCTAGAAACAGAAAATAAACATGATAGATGAAAATGCAAGACTGTGTATGTATATATTATTGTTAATATATATAAACAAACATAGTAAGAAATCATATAATTTTTTATTTATTTTTTTGGATTTTCAGAACGAATTAATCAAATTCCCATAAAAATCAAGAGTGATCCCATAAATTGATGATTGATTAATGAACAATTCAGGTAGCGAACATTGTCTTTTAATGGATTATGTTCATTAACTAATCACCCACTGTACATAGGTAATATTTCAAATAATATAATAGAAACAAGAACAAGACTTTCATCTCATGATTATAAAACATGTATATTTTTATATTATTTCAATAATATTTCAGTATTTTATTACCTAAAACCACAAATTATATGATAATACAACATTTTTATATTTTAAAATATTAATATTAAATTTAATTAACAAGGACTATTTTCCATTTGTGTAGAAATATCCACAACAATAGTAGTGATTTATTATCAGTTTATCTTGAAACAAATTATAGTATATTTATTATTAAATGTTTTTAGTTAATTTTATGTACTCCTTGTTAAATATATATTTTTTATAATTTAATTATATGAGTATGGTTGTCAGTTATTCTCTGTTTTTCCAACACTTTAATTAAACAAATATACTAAAACATAATAATCTAAGATTGCTAAATAATTTTTCGTGTGAGGTCATTTTTTCCTTTTAACCGATATCTATGAATTATCTGTTTCGTATTAATAGTGTTTTAATACAGGTGATAAAATATGGTCTTTGGCCTAAACCACAAGAATATTTCATAATAACCAATATATTCATTAAAAAAGATTGATATATAGGTGATGCCACACTGCCAGATGTGATGTGACACGATGTGCTCGATCACTTCAGGTGAAGTAAATAATTAAGCCACAAAAATAATTCAAAATTAGCATTTTCAGAATTTTTCCTTTCCTTGTATCCTAAGACTTATACTTGTGCTAAATTTCAATTCTCTACATCAATGCGAAACACACTATAATTTTAATGAATGAGTCAGTGTGCCCAAATTTGTGATTTTCTGGGGTCTCTATCTCTTAGAAACTTTAATACTAAAGCTTGAAATTTTTACAGGGTCATGAGAAAATAAAACTTAACAACATATAACTATTTTCATGTTACTAGCTTAATCAGAAGTGAAGTTATGAAGGTGGCAAATACAGCTTAAATTGGTTTGTGTAAATATACACACAGTGTGTGCCATGGGAACTTAGCCCAGAGCACTCCATGTGCCTTGATATAAAAGCTAATTTATACATATTAATATAATAAATAATTTTTCAATATTTCATGTATAGTAAATGAATTATTTTATTTAATATTAATAATTAATTTTAAGAATCTATGAAAGTGTAGAAATTTTATATTTAATGAGACTATATTATAACTTACATCTAAATTTATCCTCCAAGGTTCCTTTACATAAAAGAACAAGTCCTACTTTATATGATAATATTCTTATGTAACCTGTACGAGTAACCCTGAAAGAAAAATATGAAGTAAAGTATTTATATATAATAATGGTTTATAATATTTAAATAAAATTTATATAGTAGACTCTTGATTTTACAAACTCATACAGACTCCCAAAAACGTTTGTAAATGGGAATGGTATTAACTAACATTAGGGACTTTTTGGGGCCAACTAAATAGTTCGTAAATTGGAGGTTCATAAAAATGCGAGTCCACTATAACAATAAATCACTAAATTGCTATTATTTTATATCTATTAAATTTATTTTATGAAATGAATTAAAATAAATTGCTTCACATCACATCTTGTAGATTTTTTGGAGTAACTTTGATATAAAATAATAACATCCTATTCTATTTGATTTAGATTCATCACCAATAAATTCACATTGCAGTTTTTTATTCAATTTAAAATCATCCTTTATCAAATAGACTATTTTAAAAATCATATTAATTAATCTATTTCTTATCTTCATAGTTATCATTTTTCAATTATGCCAGTCTAAATGTATTTCATTTATTTGAAAAGCATAAGATTTTGAAGTGAAAGAGAAAAGGTGATATATCCTTTTAATCATATTATTAAAATTCTTAAATGGTTCAGCTTTATATATAATAAACAACTAATTGATATACAGATGGTGTTCTGTTTACGAACATAATTCATATGTAAGTTTTTCATAACTCATCAGTTTCAGTTTTTTCATAACTCAGATACTGTTATTATTTTGTCTTTAAAAATTTATTTTGTGCCACTAGTTTTAAAAATATTTTCAAATTTTTCATTTAATTTTGATTTCTCTAGCATTAAGCTATTGCATTGTTATAAAATTTTAATATTAATTAATTCAATTCAGACATTTGTAGAAAGTAAAAATTACAGATAAACAGCACAAAAATTTGGAAACTGGTTGACCTCATAAACTAAATTGCCCACAATGACTAATATAAGAAGAAATATTATTTGCTACTAATATTAACTGCATTTATAATTATTTATTTCATCATTAACTAGTTATCTGAAGAGTCATCATGTCTCAATCATATCTGTTACAAAAAAGAAAGAAATCAAGATGATGGAACAGAAAGCAAAAAAAGCACAACCAACTGCCAGAGTTTCATTGTATTTATATGTAAATTTATCTATTTAAAAAATAACATTATGCATATTTATTTTATAACAGAATAGTGCCAGAAGCAATATTTCATCTGTATGATCAGTTTTCTTCTGTTTTAATTAATGCTAATCCTCTTCTGTTGTATTGTCGTCAATGAACATTTATCTATCACCATTTGCAGTTATTAAAAGTCATCATCATATTTTTATTATTCATATTCATGTTGCAAGTGTGTTAGTGGAACTATTAGCAATGTCTTTTTTTTTTTAATTAATATTGTTCTATAGTGTAGATGAGGGACTAGCATCCAATTTATACTTAGACAAATTCATTTCTGAAGATTTTATTGTTTTATGGAGTTCCTGAGCATAGATGGGATAACCAGAGCAACCAGACCATTGTCATTGCCAATGACCTCATAATCCTGATTGTCTCAGATCAATGGGCACTTTGGGCTTAACTACCTAGATAGATGCAATCATCAGAATAGATTAGTAATTATTAAGTTATTAAATAATGGATTAACAGAAATATGGTGCTCTCTGGATAAAATGCTGTTTTGTTTATTGCAGTTTTGGATATACTACAAATTTTTCCTGTTCCCCATCCCTTTGAAAGAAATTGAGGCCATTAGTTATAGTGCAGTTGTCTTATAATACAAGTTGAATCCCTACTCTGCAAACCTGTGTTATAATTTGGGGATGGTGTATTTTATTTTAAAAGTTTCAAGTAATTTAATTTAAAAATTATAGTTATAATTATAAAAAATTAATTGATACCCATATGTTGAAGTTTGCAACATATTTTTAATGTTAGAATTATTGGATCTGCATGTGCATCATATGTTAAATCAAAAATACTAATTATGAGGAAATATAGTGATACAAGGTTTCCCAATTTTTGTACATGCATTCTAAAATTTCATAAAATGAACTTCTAATCTATGATTTAAATAAAAAAGTCAGAAAAAAGTTAAAAATTTTAAAAAATTTCGATAGAATGAATAATAGAAAAATGTGGGAGGAAATAAGTTAAAATAATTTCAGAGATGATATAAAATCATTTGCAAAATTTGAAAGTTGTAGAACTTTTGATTCTTAAATAGTTACTAAAACTTAAGTGTTTTCAAAAATTCTAGCTATCTGAATTTTTTCTGATAAATTATTTTTCAACACATTGTATTTCAAAGCTGATTAATCACTAGTCTATTCAATTGTGGCCATAATGAATAATCATCAGTTTGGTTCTATGATACAAAAGTCATCTGGGTCAAAATATGCCAAATGTTCATTTAAGGTAATTGTAAAAAGCAAACAATATTAACAAATAATAAACAATAACATTTATAAACATTATGTAAAGTGATATTTGATAAAGCCAAATAAATTGATAAGCAATAACAGTAATAATGTTGTCAACAGACAAAAATTGATTTAAAAAAATACTGTAAAAAAGAATAACTCATAATAAAAGTTCCAAATATATTAAAAGAAAATTAAATGTTAGGTGAAACAAAAATAAAAAAGATAAAAAAGTCAGAATAATTAAAATTCTTTAAAAAAAAAAAATAAAAGCTATAAATATTCAATAGTAAAATAAGGGAATTGATAAAGTAAAAAGGTATTTTTTGAGTAATTATCTAGTTCAAAAATTTTAGAGTGGTGATCTTTATCCATCAAGAGATGTCAATAACTGGCATTCTTCTGTGCCATAGCAGATTTTCTTTTTGTTATTTCTATAATAGCATGATTCCCAACACACGACAATTTGTTTGATTTTGTGGTTTTGGAGTTTGTTACAGATTTGGTATCCACATGATTGTTGTCATAATTATAATTATTACTCCTTAATAAAAGCTTCAAATCACTATGTTAAATAGAGAGATCCTTCAGTAATCTCTCTATTTTGGTATCTTTCTGACAGAATAATTTTCCATCACTCAGAAATACTGTTAAATCAACTTAAAAAAAGACTTTCAATAAAGGAATTTGTGCTTATTGTGAAAATCAAATTGAATAATATATTTACTTAAGGAAAATCTTAAACTTTTCAAATCAAGTTGATTCAAGCTAGCAACTCTATTCTTAAGGTAAATAATTTAATATATATATGTATATTTATAATATATTATATAAAAACTATACTTACGTATCATAAAGATTAAGTAACCAATTTAAACACAAATCAATAGATAGAGGTACATTAACCAAAGAAGAGTTGTCAGAAGCTAATCCTTCATAAATAGTAGAAATGCAAGTAATCATTTCAGGAACACTAATTAATTTATCATTCTGTGCTCTTAGTCCATGTTGGTCAAATGCATTGATAATATTATTCAGATTAGCCAAATCCACTAAAAAATTAGAATTTAATGGAAAATTAGAATAGAATTTTAATATCTGATAAAATTATAATTCAGTTTTCTTGGATAAAAAAAATATAGTTTGAATATATAAAAACAAAGTTTATTACTTATAAATATTTAGTACTGTATATAGAAAATTTAAATCATCTCTTACAAAGAAAATGCTAACAGAACATAACATCTAGAGCAGGGGTGTCCAACCTTTTGGCTTCCTTGTGCCACATTTGAAGAAAAAATTTGTCTCAGGCCACACATAAAATATATTAATTCTAACGATGGTTGTTAAGCAAAAAAATTAGTAAATAATGTACAATATATGATATCCACAATGACAAATAAGCAAAAAGGGGTAGTATAGACTTCTTTTTGACCAAGAAATTTTTAAAAAATCATTGAGTAGTCAAGAAGTTTTAATCACTGAAATAGGAAATGTAGATAGGTATTAATTTAAATAGTAAAAACTTCATTAACTTCATTTTTTTTTATATTTATTACAAAAAAATAAAACAAATTTCTTTTTCTTTATTAGTGGGATATTTGATGATGTTACCAAATTTCAAAAAATAAAAAAGTACATAAAAATTTCAGTGTTTTATGGAAATTTATAATTTTATGTTGGGCCGCATTCATTAGTGTGGTGGGCCACATCCAGCCCGCGGGCTGGACAGCCTTGATCTAGAGCAAAAGAAATGATATAATATGGAAAATAGAAATTTAGGAATATCTAGAAATTATGGAATATCTAGAAATTTAAAAAAAAAAACTTTAATTTCATTAACAGTATATCTATTTGCTCAGTCTCTCTGTCTTTTCAATTAAATAATATTTAAGTTCAAGCATTCTAGACAGATATATCATAAATAGCTTAAAATAATAAATTTACAAATATGGAAACAATTACAGAATGTTTACTATTTGCTAACTGTTTTTGAATATACAAACAGAATAAAAAAATTTTTTTTTTTATATTTGAAAATAGCACCAAAAACATTACTATGAATAGACCTGGTTGGAGATTATTAATTTAAACTAATTTTTTTAGCACCATCTTGTAATTAGAATATTTATTATTTTATTAAATCAATGAGTGGCACCATCTATTAATTAACAATTAAACTAGAATTTAACTAATTGGCCTCGGTGGTCTAGCAGTATGACTTTGGGACGTTAGCCCAAAGGTCCCCAGTTCGATCCCGGACTGAGGCGGATTTTTTCTTCAGATTAATATGTTAAATTCTAGTTTAATTATTAATTAATAGATGGCGCCACTCATTAATTTAATAAAATATTAAATATTATAATTACGAGATGACGCTAAAAAATTAGTTTAAATTAATTCAAATTATTAAAATTCCATTATAGAATCAAGGGATTAAATATGGCAAGATTAATTAGGATTATTTGGATTAAAATTCCCTTGAGGTTGGTTTAGTATATAAAGTTTTACTTTTTAAATTAGAAAAACTGCCTTATACATATTTTAAATTACTGATTAAAGGTTCTCTAGATATTTTTATTACATAGAAATTGTAGATTTATAATTTTCTTATGAAATCAGTTTTGACTGCTGAAAAATTTTGTTACATAATTTAAAAAATAGTTACATTAAATATCAAATGAATCAAATAATGTTAAAATATCATAGTATATTCTCTATAATGATTTGTGTGGTTTAATCCATTTTCAAATATTCTAAGAATTGATTAAATTGTGATTTACTTAATGAGATTATAGCTTTGTAAAAAAAGTAGTAATTTTGAAATGTTAACATCTATATATGCCTATACTTCTTATTTTTAATGAAATTAAGAAATTTTTTTTACAAATTCGTCCAATTATATAATTTCATAAATAAAATTAAATAACTTACAGCATAATCTTTTTTGAACTGTACGAAGTTTCATGGCTGTTCTATAAGCTGAATACCTTACATCATTCAATTCAGCTATTGAAAATAATATAATCAAATAAATTTAATAATATTTATTTAACAATAAAATTTAATTAAAATATTCTATATCACTTTTAAAACAGTTAAAATAAATATATTAATTAAATAGCTAATAAGTAAAATTATATGACTTTTATTCTATTTGATAATAAAATAAAAATAAACAAGCTAATGCACAGAATTTAAAAAAAAAGAGTATATCCAGTTGAATATTGTTCTTACTAAATGCTAGCATTTAGTTAACAACATTATATTATTCAATAAGACATAAAACAAAAACAAATTAATCAAGATTGATGAATCAATCACTTGATACTTTCCATTATTTGATTTTTAAACATCTTTTTGTTAAAAATTCAAAATGATAAATTTCCAGATTTATTGAAAAATAATCCAATAGAAATCATTTTTCAATAAATCCTCTACTTATGATGAGTTATATGTTTTGAAATCCTCAATTTAGGTTGTAAAAATTGTAAGTCAAAAATGACCAACAATGGGGGTAATTTTAGCAGTAAGAGTAGACAATGGAAGATCAGATCATCTTAGGTGATAAAATCATTCAGATTTGATCTTGGCTCATCCAAGATGTAAAATTATCTGGAATTGAACTCAGACATCTAAGGTGGTAAGCCATTGCTTTACTACATGAGCATGAACAGTGTATATATGTTTTTAGGTTTATAAATGCATTAGCAAATGAAAAAAAGGCTATGAGTTGCATTATAGTGGTAGTGTGGAATGTAAACTGTCATAATAATGAGATATATCTGTATATAATAAACTTGAATAAAATAAGTTTTGCTAATTCTCATTTTATTTGTTAGACTAAGTATATTACTGATAATTTTTTCATATAAAAATTGATATATAAATTACTGGAGAATAATGTTCATCTGGATATACTTCAATAATAAATTTGTTATAAAATATACAAATGTTTGCTCAAATAAAAGTATCAAACATTTTAAAATTAAAAATATCCAATATAGTGATATGAAATCCTTCAAATTAATCACATTAATATTTATATTCACAAAATTTCACATTAATATTCATTGATTAATGAACATTTAACTTGACACTTTATAACATAATGATATCAATTTCTGAATTTAATTTACAAAATCACGAAACACAAATTTATTTTTACATCATCATCAATACTTTTTGGAATAAAATGCGTGTCATGAAATGTCCTTAAAATATAATCCCAAGAAATTAAATTTATGAAATTTATTTATAAATTATAGAATTTAGCAATTTTTTAATAATGTATCTATTATTATATATTTTAAATAAAATTTATTTTACCTAAAGAATCCATGAGCTCAATCATTTTAGGATGGTCCCAATGAGTTGTTTCTGTCAAATGACTATTAAAAATTTTTAAATTGTTTATTCATTTTGATCTTATTTGTTTTAATTTAAAAATATTTTATTTCTACTCACTTAACATAATAAGGCACTTTATTTCCAGCGACAGCTCTTTCCCATGGATGTTCTACTGATACTGGAAATAAAATTTTATTTAAATATGATAGTATCATTAAATAAAATTAGTAATTTTTCCATTAATATAAATTAAATTACTGAAGAAAAATTATTTGTATTTCATAAATTTCTCACCACTGAGAAACTGTTGCTGTGCTGTGCCCTGATCTAACAAGGAATGCTCTAATTGTTTAAATCTATCATCGATTGCAAGTTGTAACATTCTCCATCTTGTATTTAATTCTTCTAATCTATTCAGATTAGCATGTGACAGTAAAACATTGCAACCAGTTATTCTAGCTGCTGATTCATTAACTTCATCTACATATTTTTGCAGTGGTGCACAATGCTCTTTGAAAGCCTAAAAACAAACAGAATTTACTCTTGATAATTTGTATAAGTAAAAGATATTCAGACTTTGATTAAATCTGTTTCTTTTATATTCAAAATGGTTTAAAACTAATTACTAGTTTAAATATTATTTTTGAGATTTGGAATCACCTTGAGATCTTCTACTTGACCAGGAAGTTGATCAAGAACAAATTCTGTAACTGGAGCCCATTTTGATTTTGAATGTTCTGATGCTTGTAATCTAGCATGTAGATCATCCATTCCTCTTTGAAGCATTTGCATTTTCTATGAAATATAAAAGAATTTATTTATAATATGAAAAGCTTGGTCATCTGATTTATTCCTATACAGTTTGAAAAGAGAAAAC
Source organism: Olivierus martensii (assembly GCA_000484575.1). Classification (NCBI taxonomy): domain Eukaryota; kingdom Metazoa; phylum Arthropoda; class Arachnida; order Scorpiones; family Buthidae; genus Olivierus; species Olivierus martensii. The sequence continues at coordinate 15,770 of AYEL01080878.1, forward strand.
ATAGTTTTTAGTTGAAGCTCATGATAATCTGCAGATTCATTTGAAGCTAATGAAAGTTATATTTTTAGATAAATTAACTGGATGTAAAACCAACAAATATAATGAACAAAAGTTAAACAGAAATTCATAAAATTTATTTCCTAATATGAAAGTAATATAGAAATTTAGATTTGAATTGAAAAGTGACTATGAAAAAATATTAATGATATTAATGACTAGTGCATAGCTGATAAAATATATGAATTTCTTGAAATGAGTCAGAATAAATATTATCCTGATCAGAAATTATTATAATTGTTTCAATTTACCTCAGTTTCAATTGTATGTGTTAATTGATTAATATACTACTTTGCTGTTTTTCTAAAGAAAGACATAGCCCAAATAACATGAAATTTAGCTTTTAATGGTAAAACAAAAATGGTATTTAGCAAATATGATGATTATTCTTTAATTTTACAAATAGTATATGTATAGCATTAAATATTAACAACACTAAAAATTATTATTACATTCAAGCATCAGTTATTTTAATCAGAATAAAAAATAAATTTAAACAGTAACAACAAATAAAATATCCTATAAATAAAATAAGTGTATAGAAAAATATCACCACCATCTGAATAAAACTATACTCTATGAAAATGATATATTATCATTAATACTAATAAATAAATAAAACAACAAACTCACTAATGCAAATATATAAAAAAAAAAACATTTTAAAATAAGAAGTGATTAAAATTTTTCTTTAAGGTACATTTCCATGCTAACAGGAGGTTTTTAGGATCCTTCCTGTTAATACAGGTAGTCCTTGACTTACAACAGCCAAAAATTATTATTAAAAATTCTCTAATTTAACTTCGCTGCCTGCATATACATATATATATCACATTGCTTTTGTATATGCATCGCAAAGTTGCCATTAATCAGCAAGCAAAGCCTTTCAACAATACGCAATAGCCGCTAGTGTGATTCACCGACTTCTTGCTTATCACAGCTTTTGGCACGTTAGTTGCTAATCAGCAGACAAATTGTTCATTTTTCTCATTGCAATTTTTATATTTCATTGTAACCTTATCATGTCCAGTAAGAGAACATGATAAGGTTACAATGATACTACTAATGAAAAAATTTGAATAATCATAATTTTTTCATCAGTAGTATAATGAAATAATACTACTGATGAAAAAATTTCTTAAATTCTTAAATTTTTCTTTCTTAATTTTGTATTTATGTATTTAATTGTATATCTGCTAATAAATAATTTATAAATGTTTATACAAGTTTATACATTTTTAACTGTTTTAATATTTTCATAAATTAGGTTTCTATTTAATATAAAACAGAAATCAAACAAATTAAGAATTAAAAAAGTCCTCAACTTATGTCAGAACTGACTTACAATGGAGATGTTGGAACAGAACCCTGTCATAAGTCAAGCTACTTGTAATATAATTTATTAAAACTGTAAATTTAAATTTTTATAATATCAAACATTATATTTACATTTTTTAAAACAAGATAATATTTAACTGAACAATATTGATACATAAGTCAAAAAGCATTAGAATACTAACTTTATTATTTATTTTCTTTTTTATTGTTCTCTCTTTAATATTAAAAAATATACATTTTAAGTAGATTTTATAAATTAATTTATAATAAGCTTTAAAATGACTGCTCTTTACTAATATTAATATTTTAATTTTTGACAATTTATTGGAAATTTCAAATCCAATGAACTGAAATTTCAAATTTATATTTTAAATCCTTTTTTACTCTAGAACAAAATATGAGACCAGCATTTTGAATTTTATGAAAAATTATTTTGAAAATATATTAATTAAAAACAATATAACCTAATCTCAATGAATTCTTTTTGAAATAAATTATGACAGATATATGTAAGTTTATATAATTTAAAGAAGACAAAAAAATATTTAACTTTAATTTACAATGAGATATTTATTTGAATTTAATTTACAAAGAAATTATTCAATTATAATTTTGAGTAGATAAAACAGAATTAGTACTAAGTAAAATAGAAATGATAAACTTGGAAAGAATCCTGTGAAATACCAAATATATTTGTTATAAATATTTGAACACTTAACACAAAAAGAAGAATGTTTTCTCATAAGACACATATACAATCTATGCTTGCCACTCTAAAGAAGACTCCACTTATCAACATCTTAGAAGTCATATTTTAATTAAAAATTAGTTTGCTAAAGTCAAAATAATGAAGTCCTCTTGGTTTATCCAAATTTTTTTTATTTTAATCTATACACAAACCAATTTTTCAATATTTTTGACATATGAATAACTTAAAAAATATATTTATTGCTCTCATTAAAAAATAACTTTTCCAAATTAAGATGTTGTTTTAAGAATTTTTGATTATTTAAAAAAATGATAATCTTTAATTTTATATTAAAAATATAAAATTCTGGATGATGATTCCATAATTTGCAAAAACTTCATAGTATAAAATTTCTTTAAAACTAATCTATAATAAAAAAATTTAATGTATCATATGAATTGAATTTTATATATACAAGACACATGGGACATTATATGAAACATTTATCATCAATACTTTAGATGGAAAATAGTAATACAATTACTATTCTAAGAATAAAATGAACAATACTCCTGAAAGATTATTATATCTTATCAAATTATTCCCATTTAATTATAATATTTAAATAATATAGCATATTATATTATTATTATTATGCTTAA
>AYEL01080880.1:0-17125 GCA_000484575.1 Olivierus martensii
AATAATAAAATCTATTATAAATAACAATAAAATTATAAAATATTTTTGAATATTTATTATTATTCAAATTCATTTTTCAAATAGTGTATTTCAATATTTCTGAATTTTTAAATTCCGGAAGGTCCTATTGAAATATATTTATTAGTTCAGAACCCATTGGATTTTTTATTTAATAAAATTACCTGAGAGAAACTGTCTTCAGACGGAGAGCATTCCATCTGTGGTTCATTTCTTCTAATTTTCTTCGCAATAATAAGGCATCTTCTTGACTTTCTAAACTTTGTAACAATTGGCTGCTGCGTTCATTAAGAGTTAAATGTAAATCTCTTTGAGCTTCTATCTCTCTCTGCAAGTCCTAAAAATTATATATATAGAGAAATTTTTAACAATTTTACTTATTTAATAAATTGAATAGATAATTGTAAATTAAATAATTGATAAGCTATCTAAAAAAGTTAATTTACTGATCAATAATTACATTCTTATTTATACATGCTTATTAATAATATATAATAAATATAAAACTCTTATAATAGATAATACCATTTGCTTAATTTTCTGGTCATATATAAAAGTTATTTTAAAACACAGGCTATAGTATTTGTTATTGTTTATAACTAACTATATGACAATCATTGCAAAGAGATGTTTTGAATACTGATTAAGATGCTATATTTGTACAACTTTCATATTATTCAAGTCATATCATATGAAGATTCTTCAAGATACAGTTATTGAAATCCATGGAATGATTCCTTCAATTGAAATCATCAAACTGAAAACCTAATCAACACATTAGAAAAATCCTATATTTGAATATATATCAAAAATAACATCATGCTCGTATCGTTGTAAGAGGGTGGGCAGTACTTAAAAAAGGAAGAAAAGAAAAAACCCTCAAATGCCAAAGATGTATGGTGCCACTAATCATATGGCACCATACATCCCTGTCTCTACATATTATACCAGCTTCTTCTACAGTCATTCTTTTTTTTTATATATATGTCTGCTTCTTATAAACATTTTGAAACCCATATTTCCTCAGATATTCATCCACTTGTTCTCTCCACTCTTTCCTTATCTTCCTCTCCTATATTTACCCTCATAACATTCAACAGATACTTGTTTTGTTAATTGTTTTTTATTCATTTGCTCCACATGATCAAACCATTTCAAAATTGACTTACTCATTGTATCTATCATACTCCTTCTCACTCCACATAGCTTTCATATTTCATCGTTTGAAAGAAAATCATATCTTGTCATTCCAGCTACACCTCTCAAGTATCTCATCTCCACTGCATTCAAACATTTTCTACACCTTTCATACCATATCCAGATTTCACTTCCATTCATCAATGCTGGAAGCTGCATACTTTGATATATAATCATTCTAGCATTCTTTGACGGATTCTCATTCCTCACATATCTTTGGAATGAGGAACGAAAATCTAGGCTTTAACATATTTATCCACAAATCAAAATCAAAAAGTAGAAATACAATAGTCCCTGACTTACAAGGTTAACACATTAAAAAATTTCCGCTTAATTCAAAAACTGCACAAGTCCAACAATGTTTAAATTTGATATATACAAATAGGCATATTAGCAAACAGAATGACCAAATGAAAATAATCAGCATACTTAATGCCTAGATAAGAAAATTTAAGACCATGCCATAAGTGATATTTTTGTAAAACAGTAAATTGTTCAATGAATTTTATTCCTGTTTTATGGAAATTAAACAAAAATAGAGAAATTGTGTATCTCTGAAACTACCTAAGTCCTACTGTACAATGAAAATTTAAAATCTATTACTGCATAAGAAAACAATTAACAAGTAAATAATTAAGCAAAATTGATACACTGTGAATTTATTCTCAAACTTTTAAAAACAATTTAACTTTAGTTCAAAAATCTTAGAGTACTGAGCTAAGTTTTTACTTCTAAATCAAATCAAAAGTTTTCCATTCTTGTCATACAATGTTCTCTTGTTTTATATATTCAGCAAGGCCATTTAAATAATGTATTGTATTGAATATTTATCTATAGCAATAGGATCATTTGAACTTGAATATTGCTTTATTTTGTTGAATTGATTTTTATAATATTCCTCAATTTACATTTTATTTCAATGCTTAATTATAAATATATGATGATTGTCATATGAAATATGAATATGATTTTAGCTTTAATTATGTTTTATTAAAAAGGAAAAAGTAAATGCATGAAAAGATAACTGAAATATTAGTAAAAGTAATTATCACAAATAAAAAAAATATAATTAAATAAAAAATTAGAAAACTGAATAAGTAAAATTATAAATAAAAACTATACTTGTTTCCTTCACAATATACTAGTGTTTTGCACAAACATAGATCTATTATTAACAAAACGTAGTCTAAGTAATTTGATATATTTCTTCAAATTTAAATTGGTTTTACAATAAAAAATTGCAGTTATCCATTACAGTAATATATAATGATACACTGTATTATATATTTAGCATGACCTAGATTAAATCAATTTTTAAGCCCAACTTAAATCAATATAAAGATAATTTAAAAAATAAAAAATCAGTTTGATTAAAAACATTATAATCTAGAGATCCATACTGTGATTATAAAATATATTTTTAAATTCTATTTGTCATTGTTATCAAGCAAAATAAAAATATTCTCTATATAGTCCAATAACTAAATAAAAATTAAAAAAAAAAATTCAATTAGCAATAACAGCATCTTGATTTTGTTAGAACTCTCTTATGAAACTCCATAACAAAAATAAACACATTCCCTTAGTGATTTACAGAAATTATTAATTTTTAAACAAATTATTATGAAAATACTTTGTTTATTTAGGATAGTGGCACATTATAAATTATATACTTCAAAAACTTTCCATTATTTATAAATATCAAAATAATGTATAGATTAAAATATAATAATATCAATGGAATTTCTATGGTAAATAATATGCTTATATATACTGTATATTTAAACACACATACTATCTACAATAGAGTTTGCAATGTACTCTATGATATCTAGTTGATAAAACATAATGATACACAAAAATATTTTAAATACATTTGTGAAATTCTTTGCAAAAATGTATTTAAAATAATTCTGTATTCATATATTTGAATATTGTCTTTGTTTTTTTTTTTTTGTAAAAATTTCCTTCTATATTATAAAATTGGTTGAGAAATTCATGTTTAAATATGCCGACTAGTGTTATTTGATAATAAAAATCAAAACAATATGAAATGATTTATGAATATTTTGATGCTGAATTTTATGATCATTGTATCCAATTCAATTAACAGATTAATGATCTGGTATTTCTAGTCATTTAGCAGTTCAAAGAGAGATTCTATTTTATAGATATTCTGGATTTGGTCCATATTTGCTAAGGACATTCCAGCCATGCTAGTATCAATAAAGATTACATATTCAATATTCAGTTGGCAAATATGTCATTCATTATTCCTCACTAATTATTATTTGGGTAGATTCCTGGTGGTTGTAAAATATCTGATTTAATAAAGTATTTAAACACAACTGATGCTTTATTATTCCAATTGAACAAGCTATTTTGAATTATTGAAAACTTTAGATTATATGAAATATATTTCCCAGAAAAATAATTTGAAATGTATGATTTTATTAATAATAAAATATTGGAGAAACAATATTTATTTGTATTTACATTATAAATTTAAAAACCTTCTTTAACTTAACATGCAAAAAATCTTTAAGACTTGTTTGCATCTGAATATGGGATTGCTTCAATGCAAATTCATATCATCATAAACAGAACATCAGTTAGTGTCACATCTTTCTACTGTTCCATATAGATACAACAAAGATAATGCCTGACAATGACTTGGATATTTCAATTGAATTCAATTATGTAAAATATTAGAGAAAATTATTTTGACTGGAATGGAATCAGATTGAATGGAATCTCAAACGAGTAGGACTGGAATTATTGAAATCAGGACTGATTAAGACTGTTCTATAGCAGGTATGGGCAATTATTTTCGCCACTGAGCAGATAAACAATCTTCAGGATGAAGTGGACGGTATAAAAATTGAAAATACCTAAGGGCGAATTTAATCTTATGGCACCATAATTATGTAATGAAATTATTAATGATAACATTAGGTAATTATTCAAAATTAATAAAATCTACTTTGACATAAAATGACTAGTCATGTTCAAGCAAGATTGATTCTTGCACAAACATATTCCTCTCAAGATGTAGAATAAGAATAATGGTTGCACCAATTTATCTGCACACATTCTTGTTGATCTCGCTATTGTGTATAGCCATTTTTGTGATACTTACACAAGAATATATTCGTGTATCAATATTATTTTTAAAATAAACTTTTCTTAGTTTTTGTTTGTATGCAAAGAGTTCAAAAGCATCTGTAGAAACTATTTTTTTCATTAAAAACATTAGAAAATAATTCGTACTACAAATTAATAAATTCAGATAATTTTCTTTAAAAACAAAGTACTGATATTTTATTAAACTGATTGGCTGCTAATAACCTATTACATCAGAATGTTACAAAATATTAGATACCTACGTAATTAATTTTGAAAAATAAATTTACAACTTAATGTGAATGGTGAAATTTACTATGTTCATGGTTACATTTACAACTTAATGTGAATGGAGAAATTTACTATGTTCATGGTTAATTCAAAATATGGAGTAATCTCTCTAATGTACACATATTCTGTACAGAATATCCATTATTTTATTTTTTCTTTCCAACTAGAATTTTATGCATGTAGGCTTGAAACTGTAATGCATTCTAATTTATGTGGTAGGCCGTACAAGATGCCTTCGTGGGCTAGATCCAGCCCATGGGCTGCCTTTTGCCCACCCCTGTTCTATAGTGTACAGTATTGTATATAGCTTTCTTGATATGTTATTGTTGAGAAAACTGTATTGTATAATAGTTTTTGGCATACCTTCTTATTATGATGGCTATGTTCCAGACCACTGCTACTGCAAAGCAAATTTTGCTGTAAAATGAATCACACCTTTTTCATTTGCTAATACAATAAAAGCCTAAAAACATATTTTTACTGTACTATTATTCATTAAGTGTACAATAGTGCTATGCCAAAATAAACTTGGTAAAATGGCCACAATTTAAAAGCATTTGCATATCATCTTTGATATGCAAATGCTTTAAAATGGTTCAGGTTTAGAATCTCATATTTTCAGTTTTTAAGGATGGCTTTGGGCCTAGACCATCTATATATTAATTTTACTTTATATACTTATTCTAAGTATTGTCTTGCAGATAATTTTCATTTTGAGATATAAAATAAAAACATCGAATATAATTGAGAAGCGCTATATTAACAAAGTGCTGTAAAGCAAGGTATGCATAATATAAAGCTACTATATATAGAATAGATATTTTGTAATTTTATATATAGTTCAATACAGCTCTTTCTGTTAGTATTCTATTTTGTAAGTGAGAAGCACTGAAGAAGGACCACTTATGGTCCAAAAACGTTATGCCAGAATAAAAGTTTCTTACTTGCTAAAGAGCTGTATTGAACTATATCGTATTATTAAGCAAGTAGTATCTGTGTTTTTGTAATTTTACAATTTATGATTAGTTCTTGTTAATTTAATTTCAATATATATATTAAAACTTATTATGTTTTTAATATATAATGTTGTAAAGCAGTTCTGTGACATGAAATTATATCTTTAAGATTAATTTGATTTTTATTTAAAATTTTAAAATGAAACAGATTTCAATTCTACTATTTGAGTATTCTGCTATATTTAAAATCTGGATGTTGAAATAAAAGAGAAGGAATATTATTTGAAAATTGTTAATCTCATAATAATTAGTTGAATCTTGTTAATCAATTTTAATGGTCTTAACAATTAATTACATAATAATTTGATAAGACTCAGTTTTTTATATTATGAATGAGTTCAGAAAATTTGAAAATATTCTAATGTAGAATAGTTAGCCAATATCTTTTATTCAGATTCATGAAATCTGATTAAAAACAATATTAAATTTCAACTAAATTTTAATAATTAATTTAAGAGAAATATCGGAATTTAATTCTGATCATTTAAATACATATATTTCACTTGAATTAGTTCAAGATAAATATTATAAATTTATAAATAGTTTCAAATACTTCATTAGCATAGCATATTTTGTAATTTATAATATAGTGGGTGATCGGTTAACAAACACTTTTGCGAAAGATTTTTATGTTCGGATAATGAACACTTTACAAAACAAACTGTGGGAACAACAGACTGACGTAATGACAGGTCAGCTGGATGGCCACATGGTAAGCTGTGGCTTACCATCCTGGAGGATCCGGGTCTGACTCCTCCAAGTTTTCAGGCGGAGTCCAGGCCCCACCCATTGAACCTCATCCTTTAACCATCTGGTTGACCCCATCATGGGTGTTGGCCAGCCTAGCTGCCACCAGATAAAAATATCTCACGTGATATGACAGCTTAACTAACCTAAGGGAATGACAGGCTTAGTCCTTGTGCATTCACGGAGATATGGGTAATGATGGGAGAACAGTAGTTTTTCCTGATTAAAATGAACTCGGAGACAACTTAAAACAAATCAAAGAACGATTAAAATGAACTTGGAGACAACGTAAAACAAATCAAAGATTTATTAATTAAAATGAACTCAGAGACAACTTAAAACAAATCAAAGATTTATTAAGTTAGAGAGAGATTTTACAATTTTTGGTGTTAGAATGGCACCCATACCAAGTTAGTAAGAGAGAGATTTTACATTTTGGTCTTAGAATGCACCCATACCAAGATTGGTCTTAGAATGACACCCATACCAGGTTAGGAGACAACGTAAAACAAATCAAAGATTTATTAAAGAAGGTAAGAGAGTGAAGACAATGTAAAACAAATCAAAGATTTATTAAAGAAGGTAAGAGAGAGAGACAACATAAAACAAATCAAAGATTTATTAAAGAAGGTAAGAGCTCAGAGACAATTTAAAACAAATCAAAGATTTATTAAAGAAGGTAAGAGAGACGAAGACAACATAAAACAAATCAAAGATTTATTAAAGAAGGTAAGAGAGAGAACAATTTTTTGGTGTTAGAATGGCACCCGTACCAGGTTAAGGTCAACAGGCTTAAACAAATCAAAGATTTATTAAAGAAGGTAAGAGAGAGATTTTACAATATTTATGTTAGAATGGCACCCATACCAGGTTGAGGTCAATAGGCTTGGGGATCCTAGTTAAAATGGCACCCATACCAAGTTAAGGTCAATAGGCTTGAGGATCTCTTGGGGAGATCTACAAATCAAACATTTATTAAAGAAGGTAAGAGAGAGATTTTACAATTTTTTGGTCTTAGATTGCACCCATACCAGGTTGAGGTCAATAGGCTTGGGGATCTCTACCACGATGAGGTCAATAAGCTTGGGATCTCTAAAACGACAATGCTATTATAATCACTTCCGAAAAATCCTGAAAAAGAGAGAAAAGCAATCGATATTGGCCAGATTCTTTAACCGAAAATAAACATAACAGATTAAAATGCAAGACTATGTATGTATATATTATGATTATTACATATAAATAAATGTAGTAAGAAATTATATAATTTTTTTTTGGGGGTCTGCAAACGAATTAATTAAATTCCCATAAAAACCGTCTGCAAATGAATTAATTAAATTCCCATAAAAACCTATGGTAAATCGATGATCAGTTAACAAACAAAGGATAATGAACATTATCTTAGAATAAATTATGTTCATTAACCAATCACCCACTGTATTTTTAAGTGTAGTATAGCAATACAAAATAAAAACGGTCATCTTCATCAAAAATTATTTAATAATTCATTGATTATTGTTAAAAAATTTTTATATACAAATGGAATTTCTGTTTTTAAATTAATAATGACAGCTAGTTAATAAACAGTATTTAAATATATTTAGTCAAACTAGAAGTGATTTTAATGAAAAACAACTATTTCTACTACATTTTGTTAACTTTTTAAATTTTTATTTGAGCTTTTGATTTAAAAAAATTTTACAAACTTTATATACTATACTGAATAAAAAGTGTAGCTCCGCCGCTAGTCAACATCGACTAAAGAATTTAATTGAGTCAATTAAAAAATATTCAAGTTTAAAAGATCTGTCAGTCTTATTAACACGTAAAATTTCGATGCACTTCAGTGATAAAATAAAAAAAATCTACTGCTGCCATTCTAAGAACTGATTTTTTCAAATATATAAAAAATCATTTAAAAATAGTTTTCCTGATACACTTTTATATAATTACTTTTCAAATTTATTTCGATACATTTGGAAAGTTTTGATATTAATGTGGCGCACACATATTAAATGTTTAATTAATGTAGATAATGGCGACCTAGTTATTTTTATATCCCCAAGAGACAAATATTCGTGTAGAAACCAAAACCAAAAACTTAATTTTAAAGTCAATGATATCATAACTGTGCCGAAATCCAAGAAAAATGAATTATTTCGCATAAATTTTATAGCCATTAAATTTAGGAACACACAATAGACATACATTATTCTAAAAATTCCCGTAAACGCAAAAATTACAAATTTTTGCGCAGAAGATCTAAAAAACATCTACATTCAATAAAAGCATCCCGTATATATCCATATTCCTTGACTGCAATGTTTATAAAACACATCGAAGCTCGCGTATGACGTCATTTCCCGTTTCATCCAGAACTTAAGCAAACACTTACTTATTTTATTTTCATGTTTAATTAATCGTCAATTAAATTACTTTTTAATACAATATTTCAATTTATTATTAACTTTTTACTGTAACCTCATTCTTTATTCCTATTTTATATGTATAGTATTTTTATTTTACATTTTTGTTGTAAAAGTTGATAGTCTTTTAGATTTACTTTAGTATTTTACGATGTATAGTGCTGTATATTTTACTATGAACATTATTTTCTATATTTAATTTATAATACCAGGAAGAAAAATAACGAATTACAGGAATACTCTTAATATTAAATCTTCATAATAAAACTATGTGAAATAATTAATCTTTCGTGAATCGTAAGCGTTTATGACATCCACAATTCAAAATTACTATAAAATAATTACATGTAATTTGTTATGTTTTTTACTCGAATTCTGCTTTTACCCGGTGTCAGTCGAGAGATAATTTGACAAAAAAAAATCACTAATTGTAAATATAGATGCTTATTAAATCCACTGCAATGTGATTTAATTACTGCTTATGCAAATATCCGATAATTTGTCCCAATTATGTACATTTTTTCATACATTTAAATATATAAATATAAAAATAGATGCCAGAACATTTCAGAACACCAAAATTTAATGTCTTCCCATCTAGCTGTATACATCAATAGGAAATTTCGATTCGAAGACGATACCGATTCAACAACAATTCTCAGAGCTACAAGAAAAAAGTCTAATTATAGTTGACTGCTAACCAAAGGTCATTATACTGCGGTTAATGTGAGAACAACGGGTAGTTAACTCCTCTTTTGCGTGCGTAGCAATTTTCAAACATGACAACACGTTTCATATATCGTAGAAAAGATGATGGTGATAATTATTACTGGCAGTTGCAATTATAATCACAATAATAGAATGTATATAGGATAAATATAATTTTTATCAAGATTTCATACAAAATGTTTTTTAGGATCTCATTTATTTAAAACTAATTTATCTATAATTTTATTTCAATAAATTTATATTACTGCATTTTTATAAACAAAAAATTGTTTATGTTTATATATATTATAATCACAATTCTGTTCATATTATTACATTATGCAGAATGAAAATATTTTGGTAAAACATTATTTAAAATATATTTTAAATAATTAATATTTTACTTCTCAAACACTTATTTTTTTCTTTGTTTAGTCAGATTCCACAGAGAAAAACAAATTTTCAAGCTTTTATCTGATGAAATGCTGCTAAAATTGATTTACACAACTTTTTATTTTCAAAATATAGTGGAGATGATATCTCTGTTCGGCTCATCTCGATTAAATGTCAATATGAGATGGAACGTGTCTTGCAGATGATTGATGACGAGATAACTTAACTGGATGTCTATTAATCGGATGAATTTTTAATACTATTCTGAATTTTCCAAATTTAAAGTACATTCGTATGAATTAATTAATCGTTTCGTTTATCGAATAAGATGTAATATTTATATTATTCATGCTAATCGATTTAAAATGTAAATTATTTCGATATAAATATTTTATATTCCTCCAACAGAAACTTTTTCACAGAATCAAAAAGACTTAAATTAGCTAATATCGCTAAGATGTAAATTATTTATTTTATAAGTGATCATCATCAGATCATTCCAAAAATAATGTCGTTTTTTATACTGTACTTGTTCAAAATCAATGCATCTCAGCTTGCCTAAACATGAATTTTTAAAGCTTTCACAAAAATTGGAAGTGTGTTATTGATTCAAATGGAGAATATATATTTAATTAAACGATTTCTCTATTTAGATATATTTGATTAGAATAAATTATATTTAGTTAAGGTTAGCTTAGTTAAATTAAGCTGCCATATCCTCATGGGATATTCTGTATCTGGCTGCGGCCACGTATAAAACCAATCACAGGTGCCAACATCGATGACGGGTCAACCAGATGGTTGAAGGATGGGGTTCAACGGACCGGGCCTGGACCCTTCCTGAAAAATAGAAGTGAGGGAAACGGATCTGAACCCGGATCCTCCAGGGTGTAAGCCAAAGCTTTATCACACGGCTATTTAGTTAAGCCGCCGTATTATATATAGAATATACTATATCAGGCGGCGGCCACTTTAAAGGCTGTTTCACAATTAGCGGTTGCGGAGCGGAAAATGGACTCTTGCGGGTCCGCATTATATATATATATATATATACATAACAGAGCTTATATAATTTTATGATAAAAGCAATTGAGATGAAAAATTATTTGAGAAGTGGTAGTCTTCATAAATAAAATGGCTGTGATTTCGCTTTAAATGTTTGGATATACTGTATTGTATATGTATTATATCGAAAGCATAAAAGTGGCGAAAAATTAAACGTGGTCTATAATTTGTTTATTGCATCTAATAGATGAAACTTAAAAGGAATCTGGGTCCTTACGTATAGCACTTCAATCTGTTTATCTCATAAACTCTAATCATCGAAGGGCACGCACGATACAACTGCATCCGGGTTGGTTAACTGATACTCTATATAAAATGCCAACATCAACAGAGGGATATATAAGGAAGGATACAGATCAGTTAAACACATTATACACAGCTCAATGAGAAGAATGATATATAGGGATATACAGGTTAAAAAAAAACTTGAAATATGGTTCAGAGATCGACCCAAAATTATTCAGGTGGAAGAAATACTGTTTCGTGATTAGGATATTAACTGAAGCATTGAATTTAAATTATATTGTCATAAATCATAAATAATATTTTATAATTAATCATCTGAATCTTTTCCGTAAAAGTTAATATTAACCAGGGTTAAAATACGAATAGATATTATTGGCAAATATGCAATAGGTTAAACAGATTAAACTTCTTCAGTTACATAAACAGATTATAATCTTGGAGTTGAATAAGAGATTCTTAGTAATAATGAATAAAATCAGTAATGATTCTTGCCCTTAAATTAAAAATAAATTATTTAATAATATATCTTCGTCTTTAATAATATGAATGATCATATGATTTGCAAAAAATTGATAAGATCAAATTATTTATTAAGAAAAAAAATGTTTTACCAATATTCTAAATTTGAATAAGATTCAAAAACTCTATACATCTAAATTTATCCAGTTAGAAAAGATATTGTATTGCATAAATAGGTTCGTATACACGGAAATAATTTTAATTTAATTTAGTTAGGATTATAATTTATCATTTAGTTAACTCTGGCTATAAATTATTTTATTATTTTCTTATATAAATATATATAATAAAAATAAACTAAGCCATTTAAAAAGAAGAAAAATATTTTAATTAATTTTCCCTCGAAGTTTTTGCCATCTTATATAGTTTTTGGATCTGCATACAAAGTTTAAAAAGCAGACCATTCTATAATCGATCTAACTGTCAGATTCGTAACTTAACATCTAATTATAAAACTATTAAGTTGTTTTAACAGTTTCTTCCTGATAAAGTTCCAACATCTGCTAAACACTCCAAAGAAATGTAGTTTCTACCAATCTAATATAGTAATCATCTGATGTTCCCGCTACATTCTTCAATCCAACTGGTCCAATGATATTGCGAAATTACAGATACTACTTATCTACAATTTCGCAACCCAACTGGGTCGACTTCCCTTATATATAGGCTATATATACGCTACTCTATCTAGATTTTACTCGATGCCACATCTTAAGGCTATTCACCTTAAAAATCCATTACAGATAAGAATACAATCTGGCACTAAAGTTACATATTATAAACTCTTTTAGATCATAAAATATCGAGAATATAATATTTGATAACTAAAACTGATGTAACATATTTATAAAAACCATTAAATATACTGAATTGAAACGCGAATAAATATACAATAACAAAAACTGTTGAGCTTATAAGTGCTATCTTAACATTTAATAACAACTCCATAAAATTGTTAACAAAAATTTGAAACAGGAAAACCAAATTACGCTGTTGTAAAACGGTAAATGACGTATTCGCAACAAATCACACGAGTTTTCCTCCGGTCAGAGTAGGTGAATCAGAGAACGCGTCACCAGTGACTAATTTGCAATCCACTGCCAAAATTTTAAAAGTAGATAACAGACAAAAGATGATATGCTCATCACAGATGAATAATATTTACATATTTTTAATTTACGAAATTTATTGCGAACTTTTGAATTTTATTCAAATAAACAGGTTTTTAATTTAAAGCGAAAAACAAATATTTTCAATCTATTACAAATACATTTCGTATATTCAATTTAAATAAATATTTTGTTATTACATGGATAATTATATAAATGATAAAAGAAATATATATATATATTAGGAGTACGTCACTGAAGCAAATGTTATTTAAGCACAGAGACACGTACAAAAGTGAATAGAAAAGAAAAAAAAAAAAAAAAAAATATATGTTTTATTTAATAATATATCTTGAAATGGTGTTTGATTATATATAAAAAAAAAAAAACTACTACCTTCTCTATTCTGAGTAACGACTCTTGAATAGTTAGTGTAAGCTGAATCATGACTGGTTCGGTATTGTCGGACTCGACGCTTCAATCTAGGCCCATTCAACGTCATTTCTTTAACAAGCTATATATATAAACGGTTAGACTCAATCTGTGTTTTGTCTGACGGGTGCGTTTTCTACACCTTATCACCTTCCGAAACTTCTCATACTATAAACAATCCTCTTGGGTGTAACCGGCCACTTGAGGTAGGTCTCAAAATGGCCAGAAAGAGAGTTCAACAGTTTCAAAGCCAATGATCCTTTAAGAATGGTATTAACCAAAACTTTATTAACGAATATTTAAAGTTAAGCGAGTTGTTGGCGATATCTTTTATATAATTTATGATTTCAGCTAAAATATGAGAGTAATATATGCCAATTTATCTTAGTTTCTTTCGGGATAATTACCTGTATATAAAATTTATTCATATTATAATTTTGCTCAATTTATAAAAAATACAATTCGAAGAAAAACATTAATTTATTCATTTAAATACAGAAATTCTATTTCATATGATAAATATTTAATAAAAATTTGTTAGTACAGTAAGTATTGATAAAAAAATCTCTACTTCAAATCTAGTGGAATATGAGAATGAAAAAATCATAAATATTCAAACTAAATTACAAAAATTATTTTAAAATTAAAATTAATTTGGATTTAATCTGCAATAAAAATAATTAAATCTTATTTTTTTCCTATCGTCTTACGTAAAATAAAATAATTATAATTAAATAAGATTTATTTATTTATTTTTACTTTCTCTACTTTGAAGATAACTAAATAACACACTTGTAAGACGCTGACACTAATGATTATTTTTATAAGAAAATAACCCCAATACTCATTTACATTTTGCACTTTTATAGCATCCAATCTCTAAAGTACTAATCATTTGATATTTCTGATAAAAGATTTTCAAATGAAGCAAAGAGAAAAGAGAAATTACTGGAAAAATTTTTATCACAAATTCATATTACAGTATTTCTAATTTTTATTTTGAAAATATTTTTTTCTGGCGTTTTTCAGGAAAATTTTTTAAAATTTAAAAAATTTCAAAATTAAAAACAAAAAATATTGAAAAGTACGAAATATTAATACTGTACAATATTAAAAAAGTATATAGGATTAAAAGGTCTTTATGATATTTTATTTTATTTCTATAATGTCAAACCAAAAACGAAATTTGTTTGTCCAAAATTCTTAGAAGCAAACAGGAATATTGCCAAAAGCTACAAAAGAAAAAAATTAAATATTTAAAACATTATATATATATATATATCATATGTTTATGATATATAAATAGAGACTTTACGCTAGGAGAAATTGTACAAATACAAAAACAATAGAAATATACAAAAATAATATATACATATTTTTTAATGTTTTAAACTTACAATATATTTTTTTTACCGAAATTTTAAAGGATCTTGTTATTAGCATAATTAATATTTTTAAATGACATTTTTTTATGACACTATATGTTTAGATCTTACAGAAAGAAAAAATAATAATACTGGTTTATCCTTATAGAGTCGATGATTTAAAGTAAAACTAAATATATTCAATAAGATTCATCTGAAAAATATTTTATATAAACTTTCATTCACACAATATCTTATATTAAAATATGAAAACTATTAAATTATTGCTTTCAATGATTAAATAAAATTATTAATTAAAAAATGGTGTATAATCGCTTGATATTGATGAAAAAAAAGAAATAAGCATAAAATGTCCTTGTTTTCATCTTTTCTTGAACGAGTTTTTTCTCCTTACGCCATTTTATTTGCAAACCATCTTCCTTTCTTTTTACTAATAAATAAAACGTTTATCAGAAATAAATTGTAAAAAATAAAATATTTACGATACTTGTTTATAGTTTAATAAGTATTTCTAATTATTAAAAAGATAGTCAGAATAAAATTTATTTATTTTGGAATATATATTTTAGCAATAAGAATGATACGAATTTATTTATCAATTTAATACTGTAAATTAGTCAGAATAAAATTTATTTATTTTGGAATATATATTTTAGCAATAAGAATGATACGAATTTATTTATCAATTTAATACTGTAAATGAAATAATTTGAGGCTAGTTTTATTTCAAACAGGTAGTTTTGCTAGACCATTTCGAATGCTCTATTTGCGGCATACGCTAAGAGATTTAAGAACAGTTTTTAAAAATATGCACGCTACCGCGATAAAGATTGAATAATAAAACGTCAATTATCACGTTCTTTTAATACTTGATTAAATTAAGAAATTTAATAAAATTAAACAATTCGTTTTGAAATATAAATGAAGTATTTTTCGATATACATCTTAGTATAACTAAAAACTAGAACAGGGATAGGCAATCAATTTTTTTCCCGGCTGTTTCTGTAGTCAGTTAATTATGGAAATAGCCGCTTTCATGCAAAGCCATCAGATGGCAGTACTATCAAACAAGAGTTTCTCCTGGTGAAAAAAATTTTTTTTGAAAGCTAGTTAAATCATCTTATAAGCCAGTGGTTTCTAAACTGTATGTTACTACGCCTCCTCTAAAACATAATCTAAACTTGGCGCCCCCTTATTTCATTATTTCATAAAAGAAATACAGACATGTTTCATGGCAAAACTTTATTAATACAAAAAAAGAATAAAATAAACGTAACTGACAATCATATTGAATTGTATTAACGTAATTGATAATCATTTTTAAATTAATTTCTTTTTATAATAACAAATGACAGTTGATACAGCACCCTCTGGCTGATGTTTGAATTTGAGGTTATTAATTTTATTGGTTATTGTTGCTAGTAGTTTTAGCGGCCGTTTTATAACTGCACTTGCAAGTGTGTCATCTATTATATAGCATATATCTTATATTATAAAATATTACATTTCTGTCAATCTTTTCGCAGCTCCCTTTGCACTAGGTGCGCGCCTCCCAGTTTGGAAATCGCTGTTATAAGCAAAAAATTCCAGAAAGAACTAATCATTTACTTTCCAAATATGTCCTTTATTTTGAAATGATTAAAGTTAATGGATTAGATTAGGTTCCTGGGAACCTTTTTTCCAAACATTTTCATACTTGGTTAATGTGTGTTTTTCTGTTTAAAGACACCTTATTTAATATGTATTACATTATTTACAAATAATTAAGACTTACAGTATATACAGTATAGTATTATAATTACAGTAATCTTTATTTAATTTTTTAAAACATTAACTATGTAGTAAATAAAATCTTATTTCTGAATGATAGTTTTTGATGTTGCAAGATCTTTGATGTGACAATTGACATATTGTTTTTCTGAACTGCATTGAAAATCTGTGTCAGCCTTCTCTGCGTCGCTTTTTGCCTCAGATCTTCTAAAATGTCGGCGTAAGAAGCAAATGCGCAGGAAGTTAGGCGCCTAAATTTGAGGCTGCATTCAAGCACCGGGTCGCATTCTTCTATGGGTCCTGCAGACGATATGAAAAGGCTTTGGCCTACCTGCGGTCTGTGGATGAGCAAGGATAGATAATGAGAAATTTTCCGGCAAACAGATTCAGAGACTACACTTGGTAACAAACAACTTCCTTTATTAGAGTGAGAGAGAGAGTTTATATTGGTAACAGTATTTTCGCCGCTCGGCGGGAGTCCGCGAATATCGATTTTGTGATTACAAATAAATTTCCGCGAATAGTCGAATACGCGAATACGGAATCCGCGAATAACAAGAATTGACTGTACAGGTAGGCCTCGATTAGCGCGAATAATTGGTTCCACGAATTTCTCGCGCTAATCGAATTCGCACTAATCGAAGTATTAACTCTATGGAAAATATGGTAATTGGTTCTTG